>OX393549.1:13185572-13188072 GCA_947650365.1 Chamaelirium japonicum
CATGAAAGGCTCCGAAGAGGATGGGAACTAAGCTGGTGGCTGTGGTGACTGTCTGTTTGACAGTTTTCTCATGTTGGTTGGGACTTGGGAGGGGGGGGGGGGGATGATTAATAACTTTCTGAACAATGAATGACTGCGTTTTGTGTGGAATGGACCACTACTGAAGGCCTGTGTTTGTATATTTAGGAGGTTTCAGAATGTTAGATGTTTCTTTGGTGTTGGCTGTTGCAGTACTCTGGGGATTTTTGCTCATGTTATATTTTGGGAATTTTTGCATGCCTCTGTAAGGCTAAGGTCTTTGGTCGTGGGGAATCCTAATAGGCGTTCGATCGGACTTTTCGAGGTTACTGATTCATTGAGCCTTTCGCTCGAACGGTTATTCGGATGACCCTAGTAAGTCGGATGACGTTGGGATTAAGAATGTTAGATGTTTTTTTTTCCTTTAATTTCTATTTGCAAAGGGATTAAGAATAACCACTGTACTCAATCAATAGTTCAACACCCTGCACAACCTTCAGAACAAGCTGATGGGTCCCTTAGCTAACCAATAAATTTCACAAAGAACACAGCACAACACCATCAACAAGTAACATTAAACGTTTAGGGATTAGATTCAGTGGGAAGCATGACATGGTTAATTGAAACAAACTTTGATGTCACAGATTACATGACGAATCAAAAAGATCGATGCCATGGCGACCAAAGCACCGATCTGTTATCATCGCATCCATGGATTCTGTTGCCAAAATCTTGTCTTCTAAAAGTATCATTACAGATTCAGTTTACTAATATCTCAATGGCTACACACAACTCGCACTTGCCTAATATCCATAGTTGGCACCGTAACCAGACCCGTACCCCCCACCAGCGTGTGAAGCGGGACCGGCATTAGCTGGAGGAGATCCGTACACGGGGCCATGCGCCGCTGGGTACGAACCGTAGCCCTGATCAGAAGGGCCCATCTGGTGGTTCTGCACTGGAGCCGGCGATGGAGCCGGAGCTCCAGCTCCAGCAATGAAGTTCTGCAATGACGAACAATGAAGTCGGTCAGCAAGTGAGGAATGCAGCAGACTAGCAGAGAGTAGAGACAAAGGGAGAGAGAAAAAAAGGTTGCCTGTATCAATTGCTGAGCAGTCTGAACTTGCGAAGCACTCCCGTTGATCTCCACGGTCATCTCTCCGGGGGCACCCCTGCTTTCTTGTATGGTTATGGTCGCACCACTGCTCCGCCGGATGTAGCTGATGCTGGCATCAGCAGCCCCAATCACGGCATCGGCGTATGATAGCGGAATTTGCATGTGATGTGTCACCTGTTGGAGCTCTCAAGTGACAACAAGATTATTGCAGCACAGCCGATATTGATGAAGTTGTGCATGAAAAGAATTTGTTGGAAGGGAAGGAATAATAGAAATTGTTAAGAAAGTCTTCCTCCTATGGTTGCTTGTAGAGAAAATCAAAGATGCACTTCAAAATCATTACACCAAGAGAAAATGGACATTTGGGTAATTCAAACTTCACAAAAACATTTGGATGCAGAAACAATTAAGCACAAAAACCTAGTCACTGAATCAGCACCAGCAGTGAATAACCTTGGTACAATGGTTCTGCAAAAAAAAAAATCAATATATTGAACCTAAACAAATTAATTCTTGGTCAATCCAGGTCTTGGGTTGCTTCGGCATCCTCGTCATCGACGTCCATATCTATTAAAACAACCCAATATATTACGAACAAATATATAAAATATGAAAATATAGAAGACAATGATAATGACTTACCTTGCTCCTTTTTGTTCTTGAGATTTTCTGGACAATTACGCTTGTCATGGGTAACTAACCTCCCGCATAATGCGCATCTTCTTTTCTTTTTTTGTTGTGATAACTCGATGGAACTCTTGATTCTTTTTCCATTGTCTTCGGTCCTTTTCCTCCCTTTCGTCTGCGATATATTAGGATTCTGAAGGTGAAAATATGGATTGTTGGTTTGAACCACGATACTATCTAAAGGAGGAATAGTTGTCTCCCCGACATTGTGTTCAGGCTCAATCACTGAAATTCTTTTTAGAGCATCTGTAATAGCTTCCATGGCAATTTTGTAACCCTCTTCCGAATGATGTGCTACATATGCTAATTTAGTAGCTTCTTGACATATATGACTCATCCTCATTACTTTTGATTGCACTTGTCTTTCATCTAATTGGTTCACATCATCTACCTTGAACCTATTTGCACCTTTAGTCCATCTATTGCGAATAAAATGGGATGGAATGACATCAATATCATGGCGACTAAACACAACTAAGATATGTCTGCAAAGTATACCGATGAACTCAAAATGACGACATTCACATGTTCCTTCATAAGTTACTAAATCCAGTTTCACTTGAAAAGTCTCGGAAGGAGGAACCTTCGACGTCACTATATAAGTGTGAAACTCACCCTCCATGTCGCCTTCAACAACTTTGTAACATACAAGCTTATCGACTTCCTTCTTGAATTTGT
>OX393549.1:13193072-13377296 GCA_947650365.1 Chamaelirium japonicum
TTTTTGTGAGGATGATCAACATGGCATGTTGATCATCCTCACAAAAAATCAGCAAATTCGGAAACTTATAAGGGCGTCAAATGTGTTATTTAAATTAATGGTTCAAATAGACGGTTCAGAAACGTTTGATTCAATCGGCGCCCTTAGAAGTTTCAGATTTTGTTAATTTTTTGTGAGGATGATCAACTTTCCATAATGATCATCCTCACAAAAAATCAACAAAATCTGAAACTTCTAAAGGCGCCGATTGAATCAAATGTTTCTGAACCGTATATTTGAACCGTTAATTTGAATAACACATTTGACGCCCGTATAAGTTTCAGAATTTGTTGATTTTTTGTGAGGATGATCAACTTGCCATGTTGATCATCCTCACAAAAAATCAGCAAATTCGGAAACCTCTAACCAACGATTTTGGCGAGTTGTAAATGGGAGGTAAATTTACCTCCCATTTTGGGTTGTCAACGGATCCCACCCCATATATATATATATATATATATATATATATATATATATATATATATATATATATATATATATATATATATATATATATATATATATAGAGAGAGAGAGAGAGAGAGAGAGAGAGAGAGAGAGAGAGAGAGAGGGCTGTCGTTGAGCTGTGAGCTGCCGGGGGAGAAAATGAGCTGTGATTGATTTGATGAAATTTTATGAGAATATTTTCTACGGTAAGATGATCATCCTCACCAATTTTTATCAAATTCCAAAACTTCTAGAGTCATCAAATGGTAGAAGCAAAATCAACAAATTTAATGGTGGCTACGGATGACAGATTTTGCTTTTACCATTTGATGACCCTAGAAGTTTTGGAATTTGATGAAAATTGGTGAGGATGATCATCTTACCCTAAACAACACCCTCACTAAATTTTGAAATTTCTAGGGGGGTCAAAGCACTCGTAGCTCACTTTATAAAACGGCAGCTCACAGCTCACTGTAACATTCCTCTCTCTATCTCTCCCTCTCTCTCTCTCTCTATATATATATATATATATATATATATATATATATATATATATATAAAGTGCGGCGTGCGATGCGTGCGGCTTCGCACCGCAGCCGCCTGATACACCCTGCGGTGCGTGCGATGCACGCAGCGGTGCATCAGGCGGCTGCGGTGCGACGCCGCACGCACCGCACGCCGCATCCTAACAGGCCACTATATATATATATATATATATATATATATATATATATATATATATATATATAGGATACAGGATATGGGCTGCTAGCCTCTTTTTGTAAAAATTGGCTTCTGACTCATTTCCCATCTAGAGGGTTTTTTTATTTTATGGTGAATCATCTATTTATAGACTATAGTTAGATGATCATCCTTAAAAAAAATCATCAAATTTGAAAACCTCAAGGGGTCAAATATGCATTTTCTATTAACAGGTGAAATAGACGGTGAAAACCTTTAAGGGGGTCAAAAATGCGATTTTTTTCTCGCGACCCGAACCATCCTAGGGGACATGCTGTACCGTGGCCTCCTCTGGCCTTTTGACTGTAATTCGCTTGGGCGAATTGTGTTAGATGCAAGGTAGAGGCTTGCAGCAGAAGCAAAGGATATGTCCGAAGACCGAGGATGGTGTGCATTACATATCAAAATTTTATCGAAACAATTTACATGTGCATGTATAAATCTAGTATAGCAACTACGTTACCATTAACGTCGATCTAGCTCAAAGAACAATCTAGCATGCATGCATGCATGTTCTTTCTCTACACTAGATCTACATGATAGAGATCATACCTCCTTACGAATTCTTTCACTACAACAAATTTCTTCTTTGTCGATGGAGACAGCCTCGGATCTGCTCGATATACCTTCGGTACAACGGTCATAACATTTTGCTCTGAACTCCGATTGGACTAAAATTTGAACTGTAGCTAGAGAACTACGAGATGCAACTTTTGAAAATGGTTTCACATCGTTTGGAGTTATATAGCTCCTGCAGTTATAGAAACATCACTGATCTTCTGTGCAAAATCTGGACAACAAAATATTACAAGAAGCGTCTTTTAGTTCACCCGATCTCGCACGATGCACCGCAATTCGTTGATGGATCTTTGGATGCCTCTATGCAGCGAGGCTTCTCCTTCTACGAAATACCACGCGAGGAAGACGGGTCACCATCTAATGGCGCAAGCGAAGGAGAGAGATGAGAGAGAAAAGTAGAGTAGAAGAGAGAGGGGCGGTTATGGTTTCCCCTAATGGCATGGGTGGCCCCTATCTCTCCCCTTGATCTTATATAGGGCTTTCCTATCCTTTGGATCATGCTCCTAACGGATAAGGTTGACCCATTCAAAACTCTCATTTATCTTATCTCTATCTTTTCCTTGGTTTTAAAATCAGCCCATTTTCTATCCCTTATGACTGGCCCCTTCATTGGAGGCAACAACCTTCTAAAAACAAGGGGGCCAGCCTTGACCAGTATCCCAACACCTAGGGTCGGCCCCTTAGTACATAGTGGTGCATGGTTTGACCTAACCCCTTTGTCACTAGTTGGCCATCCCTCGTGTACGAGACTTTGCAAGGCACACATAAGTAAAGTGCACTAGTGATTTCACTATTCTCTGAGGTGCCCATAGGGTGCTCCTAGTAAAGTCAACTAGTCAACTCATAACATGTCCCGGTGCATCGTACCTATGTGGCGGAGTACACTCATGATAAGGAATCGCTATATGTGTCTCTGTACTAACCTAGGGTTTCTCCTTAGTACACACATATAGTTACGCATCTAACGTGCACTAGTGCAAAGCACTCACAGAGTATAGGTTTGGACATCTCGCTTTATCTAGCTGCGTCCTGTGTTTCGAGGAGAAGGTTCAAGGACCATACATCATATGGATAAGGTGGAACCTTCAGGGACCAGGGTTCATGGCTTCCAACTTGGACTCGATCGACATACTACCCGAGTGTACCATCAACCCTCTAAGTCCGAGTTAACTTGAACCTGTGTAGCCACCCAGAGTGCGACGCAGGCTGCACTTCAATTACCCTGGACTTATTATGTTCTCTATATACCCCTGCTCTCCACTTAGTATGGTAAACTCGTAGTCCCTTCATATGGTGCCATGATGGAACTCGAGCGGTGGAGAATACCGTCAGACTCGTGTGCTTATATGACTCAGTTCCTTCCAGGTTGACCACGTACCGAGTAACTGGATCTTCGATTACCTTACCGAGTAACCGGATCCGATCAACAGTCCAACTGATGACCACCTGGCCAGGGTTTAATATAATGTAGGTCAAACCAAGGAACACATCTCCCGTTAGGGGTGTAGATAGTCTGTAGGAGTGACATGCTGATACGATACCAACCGGGTAACCCAGTATACCGTGGTTTTGGGTCATATAACTGGACCCTTACACACTAGTGTACCAAAGCACCACACAACTAGTTAGCCCACCAGAAATGGTTCATTAGGATTTAGGACTATTTTATTCTAAGCAGAAACACGACTTAGTGTACCGGTGTCTGCTCACCGATCTGTGCACCGTGTTTGTTCCGTAATGACCATAGTGGAGATACCCATGCTTTGTCATCCCAACAGCTTATCCTGATAGGCGACCAACTCTAATCAGAGCTACGAACATATTTCGGTTATATGGGATCAGTCCATTGAGTCTCACATTCAAGTGGATTACTATGTAGCTATGACTCTCTGTTCTGTAATAAGAACACGTATTGAGGTACATACCAAGATGTAATCCTAAGCTATCAACCATACACAACCAAATTATAGATTTTTACGAGCTATAAACCTCACCAATTCCAATAATCTCCCACTAGGTCTAACGAAAAAAAACGGTGTTGAGCTCCACAGCTTCTACAAGCTTCTCAAAAGCCTTTGTAGGAATTCCCTAAAGGAATTAACAATATTATCTGTAGAAGTCACCTCAGTACCGCTACTTGTATTTCCTCTGCACTTCTTGGTTTTTGGGTACCAGACTCCTTAAACTTGGAGAGCCAAAATCGTTACCTATTTTCTCAGAACCCCAACCCGACAACTATAAGTAAATTATATACAAATTAAGCACTCCTCCCAAAAATACCCTCCAAGAGCCACGACATAT
This sequence comes from Chamaelirium japonicum, assembly GCA_947650365.1. Classification (NCBI taxonomy): domain Eukaryota; kingdom Viridiplantae; phylum Streptophyta; class Magnoliopsida; order Liliales; family Melanthiaceae; genus Chamaelirium; species Chamaelirium japonicum. Next base: position 13,197,180 of record OX393549.1, read on the forward strand.
GCCTCCTTATTTTTGGGATCATATCAGGCTCCCTATATTTTGGGAGCCAAAATTACTCCCTATTTTCTCCAAACCCCATCAGCCAACCATAAGTAAATTATATACAAATCGAGTACTACTATGCAAAACATCCTCCAAAAGCCATGCCATGTACCTTCCTATTTTTTGGATCCCTACTAGACTCCCTATATTTGGGGAGCCAAAATCGATCCCAATTTTCTCAGGACCCACACATGACAACCATACGTAAATTATATACAAATCGAGCACTCATCTCCAAATCACCCTCCAAGAGCCTCGCCATGTGTCTCCCTATTAACCAGACTCCTTAAATTACATACAAATTGAGCACTCCTCCCTTAAATACCCTCTAAGAGCTTCAACACATGCCTTTTTTTTTGGGATTACTACCAGACTCCCTTTATTTTAGGAGCCAAAAACTTTTCCTAATTTCTTGGGACCCAATAGCCATAAGTAAATTATAGGAAACTCTAGCACTCCTTTCCAAAACACCCTCCAAGAGCCTTACCAAGCGCCTCCCTATGTTTGGAATAGCTATCAGACTCCCTATATTTGAGGAACCACAATCACTCCCTATTTTCTTAGGACCTTCACTTGATAACTTTAAGTAAATTATATACAAATCAAACACTCCTCCCTAAAGCACCTTTCAGGTGCCTCACTACCTGACCACCAAAAGTAAATTATATTCAAATCGAGCACTCTTCCCCATAATGTCCTCAAACAGCCTCGTTATACACCTTTATATTTTTTGGATTGCTACCGGACTCTTTAAATTTAGAGAGTCAAAATTGCTCCCTATTTTCTCAGGACACTCACCCAACAACCATAAGTAAATTATCTATAAATCGAGCAATCATGCTAAAAATCCACTCTAAGAGCCTCACTATGTGCCTCCTTATTTTTAGGATCGCTACCAAACTCCTAAAATTTAAAAAGCCAAAATAGCTGCCTATTTTTCTTAGGACCCCCACAAGATAATCATAAAAAAATTATATACAAATAAAATGCTCTTTTTCAAAATACCCTCCAAGATTCTTGCCATGTACCTCTTATTTTTAGGATCAATACAAGGCTCCCTATATTTGGGGAGCTAAAATTATTCCCTACTTTCTCTGTAGTCCCACTCGACAACCATAAGCAAATGGAGCACTCATCCTCAAAATACCCTCCAAGAGCCTCACCATTAGCCTCCCTATTTTTTAAATTGCTACCAGACTCCCTACATTTGGAGAGTCAAAATTGCTCCATAATTTCGCAGGATCCGCACCCGATAATCATAAGTAAATTATATGTAAACCGAGTACTCCACCTAAATCACCCTCTAAGTGACTCGCCATGTGCCTCCCTATTATTGAGATCGCTAATAGACTCTCTATATTTAGAGAGCCAATATTACCCTATATTTTCTTAGGAGCTCTACTCGATAACTATAATTAAATTATATACAAATCGAACACTACTCTCCAAAACACCATCCAAGAACCTCATTATATTCCTTCTAATTTTAGGAATCACTACCAGACTGCCTATATTCGAGGAGCCAAAATCACTTTCTTAATTTCTCAGGACCCCACCTGACAAACATTAATAAATTATATACTAATCGAGTACTCCTCCCAAAATAACCTCTAAGAACTACACCATATGCCTTTTTTTTTAAGGGATCGCTATCAGATTTTCTATATTTAGGGAGCCAACATCGTTCCCTATTTTATAAGGACCCCCACCTGACAATCATAAGTAAAATAAATACAAATCAAGAACTCTTCCCAAAATACCCTCCAAAAAACTCACCATGTGCCTTTATATTTTTGGAATCACGTTCAGACTCCCTATATTTAGGAAGACAAAATTGCTCTCTATTTTTTTAAGACTCACACTTGACAACCGTAAGTAAATTATATATAAATCGAGTACTCCTTCATCTTTAATAGCCTCGATTTGTGCCTTCCTATTTTTAGAATCACTATTAGACTCTCTATATTTGGGGAGCCATAATCACTCTCTATTTACTCAGGACACTCACCTGATAACTATAAGTAAATTATATACAAATGGAGTACTCCTTCCTATAACACCCTCAAAGAGCTTCATCATGCACCTCCCTATTTTTGGGATCGCTACCAGAGTCCCCATATTTAGGAATCCAAAATCGCTCCATATTTTCTCATGGCCCCTACTCAACAATCCCAAGTAAATTATATATAAATCTAGCCTTCCTTTCCAAAATATCCTCCAAGAGCCTCGCAAAGTGGCTCCCTATATTTGGTACCGCTACCAAACTCTCTATATTAATGGAGTCAAAATCACCCCATATTTTCTTAGGACCCCCACTTAATAATTGTAAGTAAATTACAATCAAATCAAGCACTTCTCCCCAAAATACCTACTAGGAACCTCACTATGTGCCTTCCTATTTTTGTGACTGCTACCAGAATCCTCCTACATTTGGGAAGCCAAAATCACTCCCTATTATATCAGGACCCACACCTGACAACTATAAATAAATTATATTCAAATCAAGTACTCCTTATAATATCTACAAACAACCTCGCTAAGCAAGTCCCTATTTTTGGAATCACTACCAAACTCCTTATATTTGGGGAGCCAAAATCGTAACATATTTTTTTAGGAGTCCCACACAACAACTATAAATAAATTATCTATAAATCGAGCACTCCTCCCAAAAATACCATCCAAATGCCTCGTCATGTGCCTTTCTATTTTTGGGATCGCTACTAGACTCTCTACATTTGAGGAGCTAAAATTATTGCCTATTTTATCTGGATTCTCACCCGACAACGATCAGTAAATTGTATACAGATCGAGCACTCCTTTTCCAAAATATCCTCCAAGAGTCTCACCATGTACCTTTCTATTTCTGGGATCACTACTAGACTCCCATTATTTGGGGAGCCAAAATTGCTTTCTATTTTCTCAGCACACCAATCCAACAACCATAAGCAAATTATTTACAAATAGAGCACTCATCCTCAAAACATTCTCCAAGAGCCTCGCTATATACCTCCTTATTTTTTAGATCGATGACAGACTTCCTATATTTGGGGAGCTAAAATTACTCTCTATTATCTAAGGACCTCTATCTAGTAATCATAAGTAAATTATATATAAATCGAGCACTCCTCTCTAAATCACCCTCCATGAGACTTGCCATGTGACTCCAAATATTTGGGGAGACATTATCGTTCTATATTTTCTTATGACCCATACTGGATAATCATAAGTAAATTATATACAAATCAAGCACTACTCCCCAAATCACCATCAAAGAGCATGTCCATTTGCCTTTCTATTTTTGGTATCACTACCAAACTCCTAATATTTAGGGAGCCAAAATCGCTTTCTAATTTCTCAGGACCCCTACTCGATAACCGTAAGTAAATTATATATAAATCAAGCACTCCTCCAAAAAATACCCTCTAATAGCCTCTTTATATGCCTTATTTTTATTAGGATTACTACCAGACTTCCTATATTTAGGAGATAAAATGGCTTCATATTTTCTTTGGATCTCTACTCGATTCATATATAAATTACATATAAATCGAGCACTCCTTTCCAAAATACCCTCCAAGAATATCGCCATGCATGTGTCTTTATATTTTTGGGATCGCTACCAGACTACTTATATTTGGGGAGGTAAAATCGCTCTTTATTTTCTCATAACTTCCACCCGAGCTATAAGTAAATTATATACAAATCGAGCATTCTTCCCAAAACACTATTTAATAGCCATGTCATGTGGCTTCCTATCTTTGGGATTGCTACTAAATTGTCTATATTTAGGGAGCCAAAATTGCCATTGACTTTTTTAGGAACCCCACCCGATAACTATAAATAAATTATATACAAATCGAGCACTCCTTCCAATAACACCCTTATTGAACTTCGCTATGCACCTCCCAATTTTTGAGATCGCTACCAGACACCCAATATTTATGGATCCAAAATCACTTTCTATTTTCTCGGGACCCTAACGCAAAGACCAAAAATAAATTATATATAAATCAAGCACTCCTACCTAAATATCCCTCTAGGAGCCTCACTTTGTATCTTCCTTTTTTTGCGACCGCTACCAGACATCCCCTATAATTAGGGAGCCAAAATCGCTCTATATTTTCTCAGGACCCCCACCTGACATCCATAAGTAAATTATATTCAAATATGGCACTCCTATCCATAATAACCTCAAATAGTATTGCCATCACCTCCCTATATTTGGGATCGCTACCAGAATCCTTTCATTTGGGGAGCAAAAATCACTATCTATTTTATCAGGACCCACACATAATAATCATAAGTAACTTATCTATAAATAGAGCACTTAAAAAAAAAAACCCCCTTCGAAAGCCTCATCATGTGCCACTCTATTTTTGGGATCACTGCCAGATTCCTTACATTTGGGGAGCCAAAATCATTGTATATTTTCTCAAGATCCTCACTCGACAACCATACATAAATTATATACAAATCGAATAATTCTTACTAAATAACCCTCCAAGATAGTCACAATGTGTTTTCTTATTTTTGGGATCACTAATAAACTCTCTATATTTGGGAAGCCAATATTGCATTATATTTTCTTAGGACCCCTACACGATAGCCATAAGTAAATTATATACAAATCAAGTACTATTCTCCAAAACACCCTCCAAGAGCCTTGCCATTTGCATTCCTATCTTTGGAATAACTATCAGACTCCCTATATTTACGGAGCCAAAATCGCGTCCTAATTTATCGGGTCCCTTACTCGACAACTATAAGTAAATTATATACAAATCAAGCATTCCTACCCAGAACACCCTCTAAGAGTCTCGCCATATGTCTCCTTTTTTTAAAGATCGCTACCAGACTCCCTATATTTGGGGAGTCAAAATCGCTCCTTATTTTCTTAAGACCCACACCCGCCAAGAACCTCGTCATGTTTCATCATATTTTGGATCGTTACGAGACTTCCTATATTTGGAGAGGAAAAATCACTCTTTATTTTCTTTGGACTCCCACCCGATAATTATAAATAAATTATATACAAATCAAGCACTCTTTTTAAAATATTATTTAATAGTCTTGCCATGTACCTTTTAATTTTTGGGATCTAAAATAGCTCCTGACTTTCTCAAGACCTCTACCCGATAGCTAAAATAAAATTATTTATAATCGAACACTCCTTTTTATAACACCCTCAAAGAGCTTTGCCATGCTCCTTCCTATTTTTGGAATCATTGCTAGATCCCTATATTTAGGGACTCAAAATCGCTCCCTATTTTCTTATGACCCCCATCCGACAACTACCCTACAATCATAAGTAAATTATATACAAATCGAGCATTCATCCTAAAAACACCCTTCAAGAGTTCTTCTATGTGGCTCCCTGTTTTTAGGATTACTACCAGACTCCCTATATTTGAGGAGTCAAAATCATTCTCTATTTTCTCTACAATCTTATCCGACAACCACTAGTAAATTATATATAAATTGAACACTCCTCTTTAAAATACCCTTTAAGATCCTCGCTATGTGCCTTTTTTTTAAAGATCATAATTAGACTCCCTTTATTTATAGGGCCAAAATCACTCCCTATATTGTCTTAGGACCCTCACCCGATTACCATAAGTAAATTATATACAAATCAACCACTTATTCAGAAAACACCTTTAAAAAGCCTCACCATATGCCTCTCTATTTTTTAGATAGCTACCAGACTCCTTATATTTAGGGAGCCAAATTCGCTTCCTGTTTTCTCAAGTCCCCCACCCAATAATAGTAAGTAAATTATGTATAAATAAAATACTCCTCCTGAAAACACTCTCTAAGAGACTCGTTATGTGCCTTCTTATTTTTGAAATCGCTAACAGACTCCTTATATTTGGGGAATCAAAATCATTCAATATTTTCTCAGGACCTCTACCCAATAACCATAAGTAAATTATATACAAATTGAGCACTACTCCCCATAACACTCTTAAAGAGCCTCGCCATGTGCCTTACTATTTTTGGGAATGCTACCAGACTCCTTATGTTTGGGGAATAAAAATTACTTCCTATTTTCTTAGGATCCCTACCTGACAACCATAAGTAAATTATTTACAAATCAAGCACTCATTTCCAAAAAAATTCTTAAGAGCCTCACCATGTGCCTTCATATTTTAGGGATCGCTACCAGCCTCCGTTCATTTGGCAAGTCAAAATTATTCTCTATTTTTTAAGGACTTCCACTGGACAAATATAAGTAAATTATATACAAATCGAGCACTCTTCTCCAAAAGCATCCTCTAATAGTCTCACTATATGCCTTTATATTTTTAATATCATAACTAGACTCTCTATATTTAAAGAGCCAAAATTGCTCTGGACTCCCAATCGATAACCATAAGTAAATTATATACAAATCGAGCACTCCTCTCCATAACGCTCTCAAAGAGCTTTACTATGGACCTTTCTATTTTTGGGATCGTTACTAGGCTTCTTATATTTGGGGAGTCAAAATTACTCTCTATTTTCTCAGGACCCCCTACCCAACAATTATAGTAAAATATCTACAAATAAAGCATATCTCTCAAAAATACCCTATAACTGTCTTACCATATGCAACCTTATTTTTAGGATCGCTACCAGACTTTTTATATTTAGGGAGCCAAAATTGTTTTCTATTTTCTCAGGACCCCCACCTGATAACCATAAATAAATTATATACAAATCAAGTACTCCTCCCCGAAACACCCTCGAAGAGTCTCACTATGTCTTTTCCTCTTTTTGGGATTATAACTAGACTCCCTATATTTGGTGAGCCAAAATCACTCCCTATTTTCTCAGGTTCTTTACCCGACAACTGTAAGTAAATTATATACAATTTAAGCATTTATCTCTAAAACACTATCCAAGAACCTCGATATATACCTTACTTATTTTTGGATCACTACCAGACTTCTTATATTTTGGGAACCAAAATAATTCCCCTTTTTTATTGGACCCCCACCCGACAACCATAAGTTAATTATATATAAATTAAGCACTCCTCCTCAAAACATCTTCCAAGAGAAACGTTATGTGCCTCCATGCTTTTGGGATCGATAACAGACTCTCTATATTTAGTGAGCCAATATGGTTCGAGCACTACTTCCCAAAGCACCCTCCAAGAAACTCACCATGTGCTTTCTTATTTTTAGGATCGCTAACAGACTCCCTATATTTAGGAAGCCAATATCGCTCTATATTTTCTTAAGACTGCTAGCCAACAACCATTAGTAAATTATATATAAATTGAGCACTACTTCACAAAATACCCTCTAAGAGCCTGACCATATGCCTTTCTATTTTTGGGATTGCTACCAGACTCCTTTATTTCGAGAAACAAAATCACTCCCTAATTTATCAGGACCTCTACATGACAACCATAAGTAAATTATATATAAATAGAACACTTTTTTTCAAAACACCCTTTAAGATTCTTGCCATGCGACTCCCTATTATTGAGATCACTACCAAACTTGCTATATTTTGGGAGCCAAAATAAATTATATGCAAATCTAGCACTCCTTCCCATAACACCATTTCAAAGACACGTCAATGCCTCCCTATATTTATGATTGGTACAAGACTCTTTATATTTGGGGAGCTAAAATTGTTCCATATTTTCTCGAGACTCCTACCTGATAACCATAGGTAAATTATATACAAATACAATACTTCCAAAAACACCCTACAAAAACCTCGCCATGTGACTCTCTATTATTGAGATCGCTACCAAACTCGCTATATTTTGGGAACCAAAATCACTTTTAATTTTTTCAGACCCCTACCGAACAACTATAAGTAATTCATATTTATATAGAACAATTATCCCCAAAAATACTTTCTAAGAGCCTCACATTGTGTTTCCCTATTTTTGACATCGCTACCAGACTCCCAACATCTAGAAAGCTAAAATCACACCCTATTTCCTCAGGACCCTATACAGTAATTATATGTAAATTATATAAAAATTAAACGCTCTTTCCCAAAATATTCTCCAAGAGCATCGTTACATGCCTTCTTATTTTTGGGATCACCACCATACTCATTATAGTTGGAGAACAAAAATCGCTTCCTATTTTTTCAGGACCCCCATTTGACAACCATAACTAACTTATATACAAACCGAGCACTCCTCCCTAAAATACACTCCAAAAACTTGCCATGTGCCTCTATAATTTTAGGATTGCCACTAGACTTCATACATCTTGGGGGCCTAAATCACTCTCTAATTTCTTAGGATCTTTACCCGATAACCATAAATAAATATTATACAAATTGAGTACCTCTCCCTAAAACACTCTCTAAGAGACTTATCATGTGCCTCCCTTTTCATAGGATCTCTACCAGACTCTTTATATTTTGGGGCCAAACCCGCTCCTTTTTTTCTCAGGACCCCCAATCGACAACCATTAATAAATTATATACAAATCTAGTATACCTCCTTAAAATAACCTCCAAGAGCTTCGCCATGTGCTTCCTTATTTTTGGGATCGCTAATAGACACCTTATAATCGGGGAGGCAAAATTGCTCATTATTTTTATCCCCCAGCCAAGAACCATAAATAAATTATATACAAATCGAGCACTCTTATCTAAAACAGTTTCCAACAGTCTTGCCATGTGCTTTTATATTTTTAGAATTGCTACCACACTCCTTATATTTAGGGAAACAAAATTATTTCTAATTTTCTTAGGTCCCCCAACCGACAACCATAAATAAATTATATATAACTCAAGTACTCATCCCAAAAATACCTTCTAAGAGCCTCCCTATGTGCCTTTATATTATTGGGATCGGTAGCATACTCTCAATATTTAGAAAGTCTAAGTTATTCCTTATTTTCTCAGAATACTTATCCGACAACCATGAGTAAATTATATACAAATCTAGCACTCCTCCCCAAAATACCCACCAAGATGATCATCATATGTCTTCCTATGTTTGGGATCACTAATAGACTCCCTATATTTGGGGAGTCAAAATAGCTCCTTATTTTTTTAGGACAGTTACCCGATAACTATAAATAAATTATATACAAATTGAGCACTCTTTCCCAAAACAACCTCTAAGAGCCTATGTATGTATCTTTCTATTTTTAGGATTACTAACATAGTTTATATTCAGGGAGCCAAAATTGTTCTCTATTTTATCAGGTTGCCCACCTGATAACTATAAGTAAATTATATAAAAATGGAGCACTCCTCCCCAAAACACCCTCCCAGAGCCTAGCCAATAGCCTCCCTATTTTTACGATCACTAATAGACTCTCTCCATTTGGGTAGCCAAAATCACTTCTTATTTTCCCCCCACCCGATAACCATAAATAAATTATATACAAATCGAGCATTATCCTGAAAATATCCTCCAAAAGTCACACAATTTGCCTCACTATATTTGAGATCGATATCGTATTCACTATATTTGGGGAGCCAAAATTGCTCCATATTTTTTTATGATCCCCACCTGATAACTAAAAGAAAATTATATACAAATCGAGCACTCATTTCCAAAACACCCTCGAAGAGCTCCTCAAGTGTCATTCTATTTTTGGAATCGCTACCAAACTACTTATATTTTTGGAGTCAAAATCGCTCTCTATTTTCTTAGGACCCTTACTGACAGCCATAAGTAAATTATATACAAATCAAGTACTCATCTACAAAACATCTTCTAAGAGCATCACTATGTCCTTTCCTATTTTGAAGATCACTAATCAACTCCTTACATTTAGGGAGCCAAGATCACTCCTTATTTTTTTTTGACCTCAACCCGACAATCATAAGTAAATTATAATCAAATCTAGAACTCTTCCTAAAACAACTACCAAGAGCCTCGTCATGTGCCTCATAATATCTGGGATTGCTACTAGACTCCCTATATCTAGGGAGCCAAAATCGCTCCTTATTTTCTCAGAACCCCCACCTGACAACCATATGTATATTATACACAAATTGAGCACTCCTCCCCAAAATATCCGCTAAGAGCCTAGCCATGTGCCTTCCTATTTTTGGGATGAGATTGTTACCAGACTCCCAATATTTAGGGAGTCAATATCGCTTCATACTTTCTCAAGACCCCCACCCAATAACTATAAGTAAATTATATACAAATCAAACATTCCTTCCCAAAACATCCTCCAAGAGCCCTATCTTTTGCCTCCCTATTTTTGCGATAACTACAAAACTCCCTATAATTGGCGAGCAAAAATTACATCCTATTTTCTCAGGACCCCTCACCTGACAACTATAAATAAATAGAAACAAATCAAGTACCCTCCCCAAAACACCCTCCAGGAGCCTCGCCATGTGCCTTCCCATTTTTGGGATCGCTACCAGACTTTCTATATTTGGAGAGTCAAAATCACTACATATTTTCTTAGGACTCCCATCCGACAATCATTAGTAATTATATACAAATCGAGCACTCCTTCTAAAATATCATCCTAGAGCCTTGATATACGCCTTCCTATTTTTGGGATTACTCACAGACTATTAAATTTGGGGAGTTAAAATCACTCACTATTTTCTTATAACCTCCATCTAAAAACCATAAGTAAATTATATACAAATCAAACACTCCTTCCTATAACACCCTTAAAGAGTATTGCAAGACGCCTTCTTATTTTTAGGATATCTACTAGACTTCTTATATTTGGATAGCCAAAATCGCTCCCTATTTTCTCAGGACCCCACCCGATAAAAAGAATAAGTAATTAATTATAAATAAATTGAGTACACATCCTCTAAGAGTCTCACTATATGCCTTCTTTTTTTTGTGATTGCTATCAGACTCCTTATATTTATGAAGCCAAAATTGCTCTTTATGTTCTTACAATCCCTACTCAAAAACCATAAGTAAATTATATAATCGAGCACTACTCCACAGAACATTTTTGAAGAGTCTCGCCATGTGCCTCCCTATATTTGGGATCGATAAAAGAAACCCTATATTTGGGGAGACAAAATCGATCCCTATTTTTTTAAGACCCTAACTCGACAAACTTAAGTAAGTTATATATATAAATCTAGTACTCATCCCCATAGTATCCTCTACGAGACTAGCTATGTGCCTTCCAATGTTTGGGATCGCTACTAGACTCCCTATATTTAGGGAGTCAAATTGCACCATATTTTTTTAGGACCCCCTACCCTATAACTATAAGTAAATTATATGAAAATCAAGAGCTCCTCTCAAAAACACCCTCTAAGAGTCTCGTCATATCCCTTTTATTTTTTGGATCACTACCAAACTCCCTACATTTGGGGAGCCAAAATCGCTCTCTATTTTCTCAAACCTCATACCTAATGACCATAAGTAAATTGTATACAAATCGAGTACTTTTTCCCAAAACAATCTACAATAGCCTCGCTATATGCCTTCCTATTTTGCGATCGCTACCAGGCTTCTATATTTAAAGAGCCAAAATCGCTCTCTATTTTCTTAAGACCCCCACCCTATAATAAAAATAAAATTATATACAAATCAATCCCTCCTCTCCATAACACCCTCAAAGGGCCTTGCCATGCATCTCCTTATTTTTGGGATCTCTACTAGACTCCATATATTTTGAATGCCAAAATCGCTTCCTATTTTTTCAGGACCCCTATACAACAATAATAAGTAAATTATATACAAATCGAGCATTCTTCCCAAAAATACCCTCTAAGAGGCATGCCATGTGTCTCCTTATTTTTGGGATCGCTACCAAGATCCCTATATTTGGGTAGCCAAAATCGCTCCCTATTTTCTCTTGATCCCATCCGACAACCATAAGTAGATTATATACAAATAATGCACTCCTCTCCAAAACACCCTCTAAGAGCCATACCATATGCCATCCTATTTTTGGATCACTACTAGACTCCCTATATTTGGAGAGCCAAAATTACTTCCACTTTTCTCCGAACCCCTATCTGACAACCATAAGTAAACTATATATAAATTAAGCACTCATCCCCAAATCACCCTCCAAGAGCCTCGCCATATACCTCCCTATTTTTCGGATCGCTAGTAGAATCCTTATATTTAGGGAGTCAAAATTGCTCCCTGTTTTCTTAAGATTCTTACCCTTTAATGAAACTTAAATTATATATAAATCGATCACTCTTTTCCATAACACCCTCAAAGAATCTCACCATGCACCTCCTTATTTTTGGAATCACTACCAGACTCCTTAAACTTGGCGAGCCAAAATCACTACCTATTTTCTCAAGACCCCAACCCGATAACTATAAGTAAATAATATATACAAATCAGGTACTCCTCCCAAAAATATACTCTAAGAGCCATGACTTATGCCTCCTTATTTTTGGGATCCCTATCAGGCTCCCTATATTTTTGGAGCCAAAATTGCTCCCTATTTTCTGCAAGCCCTATTAGACAATCATAAGTAAATTATATACAAATTGAGTACTTCTCTCCAAAGCACCCTCCAAAGTACCTTTCTATTTTTTGGATCATTACTAAACTCCCTATATTTGGGGAGTCAAAATCGATCCTAGTTTTTACAGGATCCCCACCTGACAACTATACATAAATTATATAGAAATCGAGCACTTATCCCCAAATCACCCTCCAAGAACCTCGTCATGTGTCTCCCTATTAACCAGACTCCTTATATTTGGGAGCCAAAATTACTCCCTATTTTCTCAAGACCCCAACATAATAACCATAAATAAATTATATACAAATTGAGCACTCCTCCCTTAAATACCCTCTAAGAGCTTCAATACGTGCCTTTTTTTTAGGGATCACTACCAGACTCCCTTTATTTTAGGAGCCAAAAACTTTTCCTAATTTCTTAGGACCCAACAGCCATACGTAAGTTATAGAAAACTCAAGCACTCCTTCCCAAAACACCCTCCAAGAGCCTCGCCAAGTGCCTCCCTATGTTTGGAATAGCTATCAGACTCCCTATATTTGAGGAGCCACAATCGCTCATTATTTTCTTAGGACCTCCACTTGATAACTTTAAGTAAATTATATACAAATCAAACACTCCGATCTAAAACTCCTTCAGGTGCCTCACTACCTGACCACCAAACGTAAATTATATTCAGATCGAGCACTCTTCCCTATAACATCCTTAAACAGCCTCACCATATACCTTTATATTTTTTGGATTGCTACCAGACTCTTTACATTTGGAGAGCCAAAATCGCTCCCTATTTTCTCAGGATCCTCACCTAACAACCATAAGTAAATTATCTATAAATCGAGCAATCCTGCCAAAAACCCACTCCAAGAGCCTCACCTTGTGCCTTCCTATTTTTAGGATCACTACTAGACTTCTAATATTTAAAAATCCAAAATAGCTGCCTATTTTTCTTACGACCCTCATCGAAAAATTATAAAAAAATTATATACAAATAAAACACTCTTTTCCAAAACACCCTCCAAGAGCTTCGCCATATGCCTTCTTATTTTTGGGATCACTAATAGGCTCCCTACATTTGGGGAGCTAAAATCACTCCCTATTTTCTCTGGAACCCCACCCGATAACTATAAACAAATGGAGCACTTATCCTCAAAATACCCTCCAAGAGCCTCGCTATTAGCCTCCCTATTGTTCAGATCGCTACCAGACTCCTTACAAATCGAGCACTACTCTCCAAAACACCATCCAAGAACCTCATCATATGCTTTCCAATTTTAGGAATCACTACCAGACTGTCTATATTCGGGGAGCCAAAATCGCTTTCCTAATTTCTCAGGATCCCACCCGATAACTATAAATAAATTATATACTAATCGAGCACTTCTCCCAAATAAATCTCTAAGAGCCATGCCATATGGCTTTTTTTTGGGAGGATCGCTACCAGATTTATTATATTTGGGGAGCCAAAATCGCTCCATATTTTATAAGGACCCCCACTTGACAATCATAAGTAAAATACATACAAATCAAGCACTCCTTCCCAAAATACCCTCCAAGAAACTCGCCATGTGCCTTTAAATTTTTGGAATCGTGATCAGACAACCTATATTTGGGGAGATAAAATCGCTCTCTATTTTTTTAAGACTCACACCCGATAACCAAAAGTAAATTATATATAAATCAAGTACTCCTTCACCTTTAATAGCCTCGCTTTGTGCCTTCCTATTTTTAGGATCACTACTAGACTCTCTACATTTGGGGAGCTAGAATTGCTCCCTATTTACTTAGGACACTCATCTGATAACTATAAATAAATTATTTACAAATTGAGCACTTCTACCTATAACACCCTTAAAGTGCTGCATCATGTACCTCTTTATTTTTGGGATCGCTACCAGGCTCCCTATATTTAAGGATCCAAAATCGCTCCATACTTTCTCATGGTCCCCACTCAATAACCAAAAGTAAATTATATATAAATCTAGCCTTTCTTCCCAAAACATCTTCCAAGAGCCTCATAAAGTGGCTCCTTAAATTTGGTACCACTACCAAACTCCCTATATTTGGGGAGTCAAAATCACTCCATAATTTCTCAAGACCCCTATTTAATAATTGTAAGTAAATTAGATTCAAATCAAATACTTCTTCCCAAAACACCCCCTAGGAACCTCACTATGTGCCTTCCTACTTTTGCGACTGCTACAAGAATCCTCCTATACTTGGAAAGCCAAAATCACTTCCTATTATCTCATGACTCCCACCTGATAACCATAAATAAATTATATTCAAATTAAGTACTCCTCTCTATTATATCCTCAAACAACCTCGCCATGCAACTCCCTATTTTTGGAATCACTACCAGACTCCTTATATTTAAGAAGCCAAAATCATTATGTATTTTTTTAGGATCCCCACACAACAACCATAAATAAATTATCTATAAATCAAGCACTTCTCCCAAAAATACCGTCCAAATGCCTTGCCATGTGCCTTCCTATTTTTTGGGATCGCTACTACACTCTCTATATTTGAGGAGCTAAAATCATTGCCTATTTTATCTGGATTCTCACCCAACAACGATCAATAAATTATATACAGATCGAGCACTTCTTTTCCAAAACACCCTCCAAAAGTCTCACCATGTGCCTTCTTATTTATGGGATCACTACTAGACTCCCATCATTTGGGGAGCCAAAATTGCTTCCTATTTTCTCAGCACACTAACCCGACATCCATTAGCAAATTATATACAAATATAGCACTCATCCTTAAAACACACTCCAAGAGCCTCGCTATGTACCTCCCTATTTTTTAAATCGATGTCAGACTTTCTATATTATCTTAGGACCCCTACCCGATAATCATATGTAAATCATATATAAATCGAGCACTCATCACTAAATCACCCTCCATGAGACTTGCCATGTGACTCCCTATTTTTGAGATCTCTAATAGACTCCCAATATTTGGGGAGACATTATTACTCTATATTTTCTTAGGATCCCTACTGGATAACCATAAGTAAATTATATATAAATCGAGCACTACTCTCTAAAACACCATCCAAGAGCATGTCAATGTGCCTTCCTATTTTTGGTATCACTACCAAACTCCTAATATTTGCGGAGCTAAAATTGCTTCCTAATTTCTTAGGACCCTTACTCGACAACCATAAGTAAATTATATATAAATCAAGCACTCCTCCCAAAAATACCCTCTAATAGCCTCTTTATATGCCTCTTTTTTTTTAGGATTACTACTAGACTTCTACATTTGGGAGATAAAATAGCTTCATATTTTCTTTGGATCTCTACTCAATATTTATATGTAAATTACATATAAATCGGGCACTCCTCTCCAAAATACCCTCCAAGAATATCGCCATGCATATGTCTTCATATTTTTGGGATCGCTACAAGACTACCTATATTTGGGGAGGCAAAATTGCTCTCTATTTTCTTATAATTTTCACTCGAACCATAAGTAAATTATATACAAATTGAGCATTCCTCCCAAAACACCATTTAATAGCCATGCCATGTGCCTTCCTATCTTTGGGATTGCTACTAAATAGTCTATATTTAGGGAGCCAAAATTGCTACCTACTTTCTTAGGAACCCCACCCAATAACTATAAATAAATTATATACAAATTGAGCACTCCTTCCCATAACACCCTTAAAGAACTTTGCCATGCACCTCCAGATATTTGGGATCGCTACCAGACATCTTATATTTGTGGATCCAAAATCACTTTCTATTTTCTCGAGACCCCTACGCGATAACCAAAAGTAAATTATATATAAATCAAGCACTCCTATATAAAATCCCTCAAGGAGCCTCACTTTGTATCTTCCTATTTTTTCGACTGCTACCAGAGTCCCCCTATAATTAGGGAGCCAAAATCACTCCCTATTTTCTCGGGACCCTCACCTGACAACCATAAGTAAATTATATTCAAATTCAGCTAATAACCTCAAATAATATCGCCATACATCTCCCTATATTTTGGATCACTACCTGACTCCTTACATTTCGAAAGCAAAAATTACTCTCTATTTTATCAGGACCCGCACATAATAACTATAAGTAACTTATCTATAAATCGAGCACTCCTAAAACAAAACCCTCTTTGAGAGGCTCGTTATGTGCCTCCCTATTTTTGGGATCATTACCAAATTCTTTACATTTGGAGAGCCAAAATCGTTGCATATTTTCTCAAGACCCTCACTCGACAACTATACATAAATTATATACAAATTGAGCAATTCTTACTAAATAACCCTCCAAGATAGTCACAATGTGTTTTTTTATTTTTGGGATCACTAATAGACTACCTATATTTAGGGAGCCAATATTGCATTATATTTTTTTAGGGCCCCTATATGATAGCCATAAGTAAATTATATACAAATCGAGTACTATTCTCCAAAACACCCTCCAAGAGGCTTGCCATTTGCATTCCTATCTTTGGAATAACTACCAAACTCCCTATATTTGGGGAGTCAATAGCGCTTCCTAATTTATCGGGTCCTCCACTCGATAACTATAAGTAAATTATATAAAAATCAAGTACTCCTTCCCAAAACATCCTCTAAGAGCCTCTCCATATGCCTCCTTTTTTAAAAGATCGCTACCTGACTCCCTAAATTTGGGGAGCCAAAATCGCTCCTTCTTTTCTTAGGACCCCCACCCATCACGAATCTCGTCATGTGCCTTTATATTTTTTGGGATCGTTACCAGGCTTCCTATATTTGGAGAGGCAAAATCACTCTTTATTTTCTCAGGACTCACACCCGCTAATTATAAATAAATCTATATAACAAGGGATGTTGGTTTTGTACTGACTAGACAAAATGGAACAAAAAAGCTGACAAAGACAAACTGACTGGAAAAAAATGAACTGAATAGATCTAACCATTCATTCAAAAATCAACGCATAATCTCTCATTGGTTTCAAATCCCAACCCATTTAAACTGCACTAAACCCCTAAAATCCTAGCCAATTGAAACTACAATAAACCTGATCGTTCATTCCGTGATCATTATTTGTATCAACGGCTATAAATCCGACTGCTAAAATTTCGACCACCCCAAACCATCCGGTCGATCTCGAGGAATCCGTTCGAACAGAGACAACTATGATTAATCGATTATAGAAGAAGGGGGAGTTGGTCGTGTTGAAGGTACCCATTTCATGCCAATCGGCACGGGCGAGGAAATAGGTGTCCCTATGAATGTCGGTGTTGTTGTCAAAAGTGTTTTGTTACCGTACGCGTTCAGGTGTGTTACTACCGAAGACGGTCCGCTACAGTGCCAATAGGTTTGTTACCGTCGAAGTTGGCCCGCTACAGTACCGATAGGCACGGGTATGCATTAGTTATATATAAATCGAGCACTCTTTATAAAATATAATTTAATATCCTTGCCTTGTACCTTCTAATTTTTAGGATCCAAAATGGCTCCTAACTTTCTCAGAACCTTTACCCGATAACTAAAATAAAATTATATACAAATTGAGCACTCCTTTCTATAACACCCTCAAAGAGCTTTGTCATGCACCTTCTTATTTTCGAAATCATTGCTAGATCCAAATATTTAGGGACTCAAAATCACTCCCTATTTTCTTATGACCCCCATCCGACAACCACCCTACAACCATAAGTAAATTATATACAAATCGAGTATTCATCCTAAAGACACCCTTAAAGAGCTCTTCTATGTGGCTTTCGGTTTTTAGGATCATTAGACTCCCTATATTTAAGAAGTCAAAATCATTCCCTATTTTCTCTGCAATCTTATCCAATAACTATTAGTAAATTATATATAAATCAAACATTCCTCGCCAAATACCCTCTAATATCTTCGCCATGTGCCTTTTTTTTTAAGATTATAATTAGAATCCCTTAATTTGGAGAGCCAAAATTGTTCCCTATTTTCTCGGGACTCTCACCTGATTACCATAAGTAAATTATATACAAACCAACCACTTATTCAGAAAACACTATTAAAGAGCCTCACCATATGCCTCGTTTGTATATAATTTACTTAAGGTTGTCGGGTGGGGGTTATAAAAAAAAATAGAGCGATTTTGGCTCCATAAATATAGGAAGTCATGTAGCAATCCCAAAAATAGAGAGCATATTATGAGCTTATTAGAGGGTGTTTTAGGGAGGAGTGCTCAATTGTATATAATTCACTTAAGGTTGTCTTGTAGGGGTTCAAAAAAATATGGAGCGGTTTTAACTTCCTAAATATAGGGAGTCTAGTAGAAATCCCAAAAATAGAAAGCATATTGCGAGGCTCTTAGAGGTATTTTAGGGAGGATTGCTCGATTGTATATAATTTACATAAATTTTTCGGGTGGGAGTTCAAAAAAAATATGGAGCGGTTTTGCTTCCCTAAACTTAGGGAGTCTAGTAGCAATCCCAAAAATAGAAAGCATATTGTGAGGCTATTAGATGGTGTTTTTGGGAGGAATGCTCGATTGCATGTAATTTACTTAAGGTTGTCGGGTGGGGGTTCAAAAAAAATATGAAGAGGTTTTGGCTCCATAAATATAGGGAGTCTAATAGCAATCTTAAAAATAGAGAGTATCTTACAAGGTACTTAGAGGGTGTTTTAGGGAGAAGTGCTCCATTATAAATAATTTCCTTTAGGTTATCGGGTGGGGGTTTAAAAAAAATATGGAATGATTTTGGCTCCCTAAATATAGGGAGTCTTGTAGCAATCCCAAAAATAAAGAGACATGTTGCGAGGCTCTTAGATTGTGTTTTAGGAGGAATGATTGATTTATATTTAATTTACTTATGATTTTAGGATATTTTTGGGAGGCAATGGGGAGGCTTTTAGAGGGTGTTTTTGGGAGGAAAGCTCAGTTGTATTTAATTTACTTAAGGTTGTCGGGTGGGGGTTGAAAACAAATATAGAGCAGTTTTGGCTCCCTAAATATAGGAAGTCTAGTTGAAATCCCAAAAATAGAGAGCATATTAGGCACTTAGAGGGTGTTTTAGGGAGGAGTGCTCGATTGTATATAATTTACTTAAGGTTGTCGAGTGGGGGTTCAAAAAAAATATGGAGCGGTTTTGGCTCCCTAAATATAGAGAGTCTAGTAGCAATCCCAAAAATAGAGAGGCATATTGCGAGGCTCTTAGAGGGTGCTTTAAGGAGGAGTGCTTGATTTATATATAATTTACTTATGATTTTAGGGTATTTTTAGGAGGCAATGGCGAGGATCTTAGAGGGTGTTTCTGGGAGGAAAGCTCGATTGTGTATAATTTACTTAAGATTATCGGGTGGGGGTTCAAACAAAATATGGAGCAATTTTGGCTCCCTAAATATAGAGAGTCTAGTAACAATCCTAAAAAATATAGAGCATATTGCTTAGCTCTTAGAGAGTGTTTTTGGGAGGACTGCTCAATTGTATATAATTTACTAAAGGTTATCGGGTGGGGGTTTAAAAAAATATAGAGCGGTTTTGGCTCCCTAAATATAGGAAGTCTTGTAGCAATTTGAAAAATAGAGAGCATATTGTGAGGCTTTTAGAAAGTATTTTAGGGAGGAGTGCTCGATTGTATATAATTTAGTTATGATTATCGGGTGGGAGCCTTGAAAAATTAGGAGCGATTTTGGCTCTCCAAATATAGGAAGTCTAGTAGTGATGCCAAAAATAAGGAGGCAATGACAAGGCTCATTTATGGTGTTTTTGGGTGGAATACTCGATTGTATATAATTTACTTAAGATTGACGTGTGCGGGTACAAAAAAAATATAGAGCAATTTTTGCTCACTAAATATAGGGAGTCTAGTAGCAATCCCAAAAATAGAGAGCATATTGCGTGGCTCTAAGTGGGTGTTTTAGGGAGGAGTGCTCGATTGCATATAATTTACTTAAGGTTATTGGGTGGTTCAAAAAAAATATGGGGTGGTTTTGGTTACCTAAATATAGGGAGTCTAGTTGTAATCCCAAAAATAGAAAGGCATATTGCGAGGCTCTTAGAGGGTATTTTAGGGAGGAATGCTTGATTTATATATAATTTACTTATGATTTTAGGATGTTTTTATGAAGCAATGGCGAGGCTCTTAGAGGGTGTTTTTGGGAGAATTGCTCGATTATAAATAATTTACTTAAGGTTGTCGGGTGGGGGTTTAAATAAAATATGGAGCGGTTTTGGCTCCCTAAATATAGGGAGTCTAGTAGCAATCCCAAAAGTAAAGAGCATATTGTGAGGCTCTTAGAGGGTATTTTAGGGAGGATTGCTCGATTGTATATAATTTACAAAAGTTTTTCGGGTGGGGGTTTAAAAAAAAAATGGAGCGGTTTTGCCTCCCTAAATATAGGGAATCTAGTAGCAATCCCAAAAATAGAAAGCATATTACGAGGCTATTAGATGGTGTTTTTGGGAGGGTTGCTCGATTGTATGTAATTTACTTAAGGTTGTCGGGTGGGGGTTAAAAAAAAATATGAAGAGGCTTTGGCTCCATAAATATAGGGAGTCTAGTAGCAATCCTAAAAATAGAGAGCATATTATGAGGTTCTTAGAGGGTGTTTTAGGTAGGTGTGCTCGATTGTAAATAATTTGTTTAAGGTTGTTGGGTGGGGGTTTAAAAAAAATATGGAATGATTTCGGCTCTCAAATATAGGGAGTCTAGTAGCAATCCCAAAAATAAAGAGGCATGTTGCGAGGCTCTTAGATGGTGTTTAAGGAGGATTGGTTGATTTATATTTAATTTACTTATGATTGTAGGGTATTTTTGGGAGGCAATGGCGAGGCTCTTAGAGGGTATTTTTGGGAGAAAAGTTCGATTGTATTTAATTTACTTAAGGTTGTCGGGTGGGGGTTGAAAACAAATATAGAGCAGTATTGGCTCCCTAAATATAGGAAGTCTAGTTGAAATATCAAAAATAGAGAGCATATTAGGCACTTCGAGGGTGTTTTAGGGAGAAGTGCTCGATTGTATATAATGTACTTAAGGTTGTCGGGTGGGGGTATAAAAAAAATATGGAGCGGTTTTGGCTCTCTAAATATAGGGAGTCTAGTAGCAATCCCAAAAATAGAGAGACATATTGCGAGACTCTTAGAGGGTGTTTTAGGGAGGAGTGCTTGATTTACATATAATTTACTTATGATTTTAGGGTACTTTTGGGAGGCAATGCCTAGGCTCTTAGAGGGTGTTTCTGGGAGGAAAGCTTGATTGTGTATAATTTACATAAGATTATCGGGTGGGGGTTCAAATAAAATATAGAGCAATTTTGGCTCCCTAAATATAGGGAGTCTAGTAGCAATCCTAAGAAATATAGAGCATATTGCATGGCTCTTAGAGAGTGTTTTTAGGAGGAGTGCTCGATTGTATGTAATTTACTAAAGGTTATCGGGTGGGGGTTCAAAAAAATATAGAGCGGTTTTGACTCCCTAAATATAGGGACTCTTGTAGCAATTCGAAAAATAGATAGCATATTGTGAGACTTTTAGAAAGTATTTTAGGGAGGAGTGCTCAATTGTATATAATTTAGTTATGATTATCGGGTAGGAGCCTTGAGAAATTAGGAGCGATTTTGGCTCTCCAAATATAGTAGCGATCCCAAAAATAAGGAGGCAATGACAAGGCTCATTTAAGGCATTTTTGGGTAGAATACTCGATTGTTTATAATTTACTTAAGGTTAACGGATGGGGGTACAAAAAAAATATAGAGCAATTTTTGCTACCTAAATATAGGGAGTCTAGTAGAAATCCCAAAAATAGAGAGCATATTGCATGGCTCTTAGTGGGTGTTTTAGGGAGGAGTGCTCGATTGCATATAATTTACTTAAGGTTATTGGATGGGTATTCAAAAAATATATGGAGTGGTTTTGGCTACCTAAATATAGGGAGTCTAGTAGTAATCCTAAAAATAGAAAGGCATATTGCGAGGCTCTTAGAGGGTATTTTAGAGAGGAATACTTGATTTATATATAATTTACATATAATTTTAGGATGTTTTTGGGAGGCAATGGTGAGGCTCTTAGGGGTGTTTTTGGGAGAATTGCTCGATTGTAAATAATTTACTTAAGGTTGTTGGGTGGGGGTTTAAAAAAAATATGGAGCGGTTTTGGCTCTCTAAATATAGGGAGTCTAGTAGCAATCCCAAAAATATAGAGCATATTGCGAGGCTCTTATAGAGGGTATTTAAGGAGGAGTGCTTGATTGTATATAATTTACATAAGGTTGTTAGATGAGGGTTCAAAAAAAATATGAAGCGGTTTTGCCTCCCAATATATAGGGAGAGTCTAGTATCAATCACAAAAATAGGAAGCATATTGCGAGGCTATTAGATGGTGTTTTTAGGAGGAATACTCGATTTTATATAATTTATTTAAGGTTATCGGGTGGGGGTTCTAAAAAATATAGAACGGTTTTGGCTCCCTAAATATAGGAGACTAGTAGTAATTAATAAAATAGAGAGCATATTGTGAGGTTTTTAGTGGGTGTTTTAGGGAGGAGTGCTCGATTATATATAATTTACTTAAGATTGTCGGGGGGGGGGGGGGGGTATAAAAAAAATAGAGAGCGATTTTGGCTTCCTAAATATATAAAGTCTAGTAGAAATCCCAAAAATAGAGAGCATATTGCGAGGCTCTTAGAGGGTGTTTTAGGGAGGAGTACTTAATTTATATATAATTTACTTATGATTTTAGGATATTTTTGGGAAGCAATGACAAGGCTCTTAGAGGGTATTTTTGGGAGGAATGCTCGATTATGTATAATTTATTTAAGGTTGTCACGTGGGGGTTCAAATAAGATATGGAACGGTTTGGCTTCCTAAATATAGGGAGTCTTGTAGTAATTCTAAAAAATAGAGAGACTATATTGAGACTCTTAGAGGGTGTTTTAGGGAGGAGTGCTCAATCATATATAATTTACTTTAGGTTTTGGGGTGGTGGTTCAAAAAAAATATAGAGCGGTTTTGGCTCCTTAAATATAGGGAGTCTAGTAGCAATTATAAAAATAAAGATGAATATTGCGAGACTCTTTAAGAAGTTTTAGAAAGTAGTGCTTGATTTATATATAATTTACTTTTGATTTTTGGATATTTTTGGTAGGTAATGACGAGGCTCTTAGACGGTGTTTTTGAGAGGGATACTCGATTGTATATAATTTATTTAAGGTTGACGGGTGAGGGTTAAAAAAAAAATAAAGCGCTTTTGGCTCCCTAAATATAGGGAGCCTAGTAGCAATCCCAAAAACAGAGAGCATATTACCAGACTCTTAGAGAGTGTTTTAGGAAGGAGTGCTCGATTGTATATAATTTTCTTAAAGTTGTCGGGTGGGTGTTAAAAAAAATAAGAAGCAGTTTTGGCTCTCAAAATATAGGGAGTCTAGTAGCAATCCCAAAAATAGAAAGGCATATTGCGAGTCTCTTAGAGGGTGTTTTAGGGAGGTGTGCTTGATTTATATATAATTTACTTATGATTTTAGGGTATTTTTGGGAGGCAATGGCGAGGCTCTTAGAGGGTGTTTTTGGGAGGAAAGATCGATTTTATATAATTTACTTAAGGTTGTCGGGTGTTAGTTCAAAAAAATATGGAGCGGTTTTGGCTTCCTAAATATAGGAAGTCTAATAGCAATCCCAAAAATAAAGTGCATATTGAAAGTTTGTTAGAGAGTATTTTAGGGAGGAGTGCTCGATTGTATATAATTAATTTAAGGTTGTTGGGTGGGGGTTCAAAAAAATATGGGGTGGTTTTGGCTCCTTAAATATAGGGAGTCTAATAGAAATCCCAATAATAGTTAGCATATTGCGAGACTCTTACAGGGTGTTTTAGTGGGTAGTGCTTGATTGTATTTAATTTACTTATGGTTATCGAGTGGTGGTTAAAAAAAAATAAAGAGCGATTTTGGCTCCCTAAATATAGGGAGTCTAATAGCAATCCCAAAAATAGAGAGCATATTGCGAGGCAATTAGTGGGTGCTTTTAGGAGGAATGCTCGATTATATATAATTAATTTAAGGTTATCAGGTGGGGGTTCAAAAAAAATATGGTGCAATTTTGGCTCCCTAAATATAGGGAGTCTAGTAGCAATCCCAAAAATAGAAAGCATATTAGGCTATTAGAGGGTGTTTTAGGGAGGAGGGCGAGATTGTATATAATTTACTTAAGGTTGTCGGGTGGAGGTTCAAAAGAAATATGTAGTGATTTTGGCTTCCTAAATATAGGGAGTCTAGTTGTAATCCCAAAAATAGAGAGCCATATTATGAGGCTCTTAGAGGGAGTTTTAGGGAGGATTGCTTGATTTATATATAATTTAATTATGATTTTAGGGTGTTTTTGGGAGGCAATGGCGAGGCTCTTAGAGGATATTTTTGGAAGGAATACTTGATTGTGTATAATTTAATTAAGGTTGTCGGGTGGGGGTTAAAGCAAAATATAGAGCGGTTTTGGCTCCATAAATATAGGGAGTCTAGTAGCAATCCAAAAAAATATAGAGCATATTGCGAGTCTCTTAGAGGGTGTTTTAGGGAGGAGTGCTTAATCGTATATAATTTACTTAAGTTTGTCGGGTGGGGGTTTAAAAAAAATATAGAGCGGTTTTGGCTCCTTAAATATAAGGAGTCTAGTAGCAATCGTAAAAATGTAGAGGCATATTGCGAAGCTCTTAGAGGGTGTTTTAGGGAGGAGTGCTTGATTTCTATATAATTTATTTATGATTTTTGGGTATTTTTAGGAGGCAATGGTGAGGCTTTTAGAAGGTGTTTTTGGAAGGAAAGCTCGATTGTATATAATTTACTTAAGGTTGACAGGTGGGGTTTAAAAAAAATATGGAGTAGTTTTAGCTACCTATATATAGGAGTCTAGTAGTAATCCCACAAATAGAGATTATATTACCAGACTCTTAGACGGTGTTTTCGGAAGGTGTGCTCGATTGTATATAATTTACTTAAGGTTGTCGGGTGGGCGTTAAAAAAAAATATGGAGTGGTTTTGGCTCTCGAAATATAAGGAGTCTAGTAGAAATCCCAAAAATAGAAAGGTAGATCATAAGTCTCTTAGAGGGCGTTTTAGGGAGGGGTGCTTGATTAATATATGATTTTCTTATGATTTTAGGGTATTTTTAGGAGGCAATAGCGAGGCTTTTAGAGGGTATTATTTATAGGAATGCTCGATTGTATATAATTTACTTAAGGTTATTGGGTGTGGGTTCGAAAAAAATATGGAGCGGTTTTGGCTCCCTAAATATAGGGAGTATAGTAGTAATCCCAAAAATAGAGAGTATATTTCGAGTCTCTTAGAGGGTGAATTAGGGAGGAGTGCTCGATTATATATAATTCACTTAAGGTTGTCGGGTGGGGGTTCAAAAATAATATGGTGCGATTTTGGGTCCCTAAATATAGGGAGTCTAGTAGTAATCCTAAAAATAGAGAGTATATTGCAAGGCTCTTAGAGGTTGTTTTAGGGTGGAGTGCTCGATTGTATATAATTTACTTAAGGTTGTCGGGTGGGGGTTCAAAAAAAATATGGAGCAATTTTGGCTCCCTAAATATAGGGAGTCTAGTAGCAATCCCAAAACTAGAGAGCATATTGCGAGGCTATTAGAGGGTGTTTTTAAGAGTAATGCTCAATTATATATAATTTATATAAGGTTATCGGGTGGGGTTTCAAAAAATATATGGAGATGTTTTGACTCCCTAAATATAGGGAGTCTAGTAGTAATCCCAAAAATAGAGAGTATATTAGGCTCTTAGATGGTGGTTTTGGGAGGAGTGCTCGATTATATATAATTTATTTAAGGTTGTCGGGTGAGGGTTCAAAAAGAATATGGAGCGATATTGGCTTCCTAAATATAGGAAGTGTAGTAGCAATCCTAAAAATAGAGATGTATATTGCGAGGCTCTTATATGGTGTTTTAGGAAGGAGTGCTTGATTTATATATAATTTACTTATGATTTTAGGGTATTTTTGGGAGGCAATGGTGAGGCTTTTAGAGGGTGTTTTTGGGAGGAGTGCTGGATTGTATATAATTTACTTAAGTTTGTTAGGTGGGGGTTCAAACAAAATATGGAGCGATTTTGGCTCCCTAAATATAGGAAGCCTAGTAGCTATCCCAAAAAATAGAGAGCATATTGCAAGGCTCTTAGAGGGTGTTTTTTGGAGAAGTGCTCGATTGTATATAATTTACTTAAGGTTGTTGGGTGGGGTTTCAAAACATATATGGAGTGGTTTTGGCTCCCTAAATATAGGGAGACTAGTAGCAATCCCAAAAATAGAAAGCATATTGCACAGTTTTTATAGGGTGTTTTTGGGAGGAATGCACGATTGTTTATAATTTACTTAATGTTATCAGGTAGGGATTCAAAAAAAATTAGAGAATGGTTTTGGCTCTCTAAATATAGGGAGTTTAGTAGCAATCCCAAAAATAGATAGCATATTAGGCTCTTAGAGGGTATTTTAGGGAGGAGTGCTCGATTGTTTATATTTATTTTAGGTTGTCGGGTGGGGCTTTAAAAAAAATATGGACAGTTTTGGTGCCCTAAATATAGGGAGTCTAGTAGAAATCCTAAAACTAGTGAGACATATTGCAAGACTCTTAGAGGGTATTTTAGAATGGAGGGCTTGATTTATGTATAATTTACTTATGATTTTAGGGTATTTTGGGAGGCAATGGCGAGGATCTTAGAGGGTGTTTTTGGGAGGAATACTCGATTGTGTATAATTTACCTAAGGTTATCGGGTGGGGGTTCAAACAAAACATGGAGCTATTTTTGCTTCCTTTATATAGGGAGTCTAGTAGCAATCCCAAAAAATAAAGAGTATATTGCGAGGCTCTTATTAAGTATTTTAGGGAGGAGTGCTCGATTTTATATAATTTACTTAAGATTGTTTAGTGGGGGTTTAAAAAAAATATGGAGCGGTTTTGGCTCCTTAAATATAGGGAGTCTAGTAGCAATCCTAAAAATAGAGAGGCATATTGCGAGGCTCTTAGTGGGTATTTTAGGGAGGAGTGCTTTATTTATATATAATTTACTTATGATTTTAGGGTGTTTTTGGAAGGCAATGGTGAGGCTCTTAGAGGGTGTTTTTGGGAGAAATGCTCGATTATATATAATTTACTAAAGGTTGTAAGGTGGGGGTTCAAAAAAAAATATAGAGCGATTTTGGCTCCCTAAATATAGAGAGACTAGTAGTAATCCCAAAAATAGAGGGCATTTTGCGAGGCTCATAGAAAGTGTTTTAGGAAGAAGTGCTTGATTGTATATAATTTAGTTAAGATTATTGGGTAGGAGCCTTGAGAAATTGGAAGCGATTTTGGCTCCCTGAATATAAGGAGTCTAGTAGCGATCCCAAAAATAAGGAGGCAATGGTGAGACTCATATAAGGTGTCTTTGGTAGGAATACTTGATTGTATATAATTTACTTAAGGTTGACGGTTGGGGGCTAAAAAAAAATGGACCTGTTTTGGCTCCCTAATTATAGGGAGTCTAGTAGTAATCCTAAAAATAGAGAGCATATTGCGAAGCTCTTAGATGGTGTTTTAGGGAGGAGTGCTTGATTATATATAATTTACTTAAGGTTGTCGGGTGGGCGTCCAAAAAAAATATAGAGCAATTTTGTCTACCTAAATATAGGGAGTCTAGTAGTAATCCCAAAAATAGAAAGGCATAATTCGAGGCACTTAGAGGGTGTTTTAGGGAGGTTTACTTGATTTATATATAATTTACTTATCATTTTAGGGTATTTTTGGGAGGCAATGATAAGGCTTTTAGAGGGTGTTTTTGGAAGGAATGCTTGATTGTATTTAATTTACTTAAAGTTGTCGGGTGGGGGTTCAAAAAAGCAGTTTTGGTTCCATAAATATTGGGAGTCTAGTAGCAATCCCAAAAATAGAGAGTATATTGTGAGACACTTAGAGGGTGTTTTAGAGAAGAGTGCTCGATTGTATATAATTTACTTAAGGTTGTCCGTTGGGGGTTAAAAAAAAATATAGAGCAGTTTTGGCTCCCTAAATATACGGAGTCAAGTAGCAATCCCAAAAATAGAGAGCATATTGCAAGGTTTTTAGAGGGTATTTTAGAAAGGAGAGCTCAATTGTATATAATTTAGTTAAGATTGTCGGGTGGGGGTTTAAAACTAATATAGAGCGGTTTTTCTTCCCTAAATATAGGGAGTCCAGTAGGTATCTGAAAAATTGAGAGCAAATTGCGAGGCTAATAGATGGTATTTTTTGGAGGACTGCTCGATTGTATATAATTTACTTAAGGTTGTTAGGTGGGGGTTACAAAAAAATATGGTGCGATTTTGGGGCCCAAAATATAGGGAGTCTAGTAGTAATACCAAAAATAGAGAGCATATTATGAGGCTATTAGAGGGTATTTTAGGGAGGAGTGCTCGATTGTATATAATTTAACTTGGTTGTCGGGTGGGGGTTCAAAATACAGAACAGTTTTGGCTCCCTAAATACAGGGAGTTTAGTAGCCAACCCAAAAAATAGAGAACATATTGTGAGGCTCTTAGAGGGTATTTTAGAGAGGAGTGCTTAATTATATATAATTTACTTATGGTTGTCGTGTGGGGGTTCAAAAAAAATATGGAGCAGTTTTGGCTCTATAAATATAAAGAGTCTAGTAGAAATCCTAAAAATAGAGAGGCATATTGCGAGACTCTGATAGGGTATTTTAGGGAGGAGTGATTGATTTATATATAATTTACTTATGGTTTTGGGTGTTTATGGGAGGCAATGGCGAGACTTTTATAGGGTATTTTTGGGAGGAATGCTCGATTGTATATAATTTACTTAAGGTTGAAGGGTGGGGGTTCAAAAAAAATCTTAAGTAATTTTGCCTCCCTAAATATAAGGAGTCTAGTAGGAATCCCAAAAAAAAAAAGCATATTGCAAGACTTTTAGAGTGTGTTTTAGGGAAGTGTGTTCCATTGTATATAATTTATTTAAGGTTGTCGGGTGGGCATTCAAAAAAAATATGGAGCTGTTTTGGCTACCTAATTATAAGGAGTCTAGTTGTAATCCCGAAAATAGAAAGGCTTATTGCGAGGCTCTTATAGGGTGTTTTAGGGAGGAGTGCTTGATTTATATATAATTTACTTATGATTTCAGAATATTTTTGGAAGGCAATGGCAAGGCTCTTAGAGGGTATTTTTAGGATGAATGCTCGATTGTATATAATTTAATTAAGGTTGTTGGGTCGGGGTTCAAAAATAATATGGAGTGATTTTGGTTCCCTAAATATAGAGAGTTTAGTAGCAATCCCAAAAATAGAGAGCATATTTCCAAGCTCTTAGAGGGTATTTTAGGAAGGATTGCTCGATTGTATATAATTTACTTAAGGTTGTCGGGTGGGCGTTAAAAAAAATATAGAGCGGTTTTGGCTCCCTAAATATAGGGAGTCTAGTAGTAATCCCAAAAATAGAAAGGCATATTACGAGTCTCTTAGAGGGTGTTTTAGGGAGGAGTGCTTGATTTATATATAATTTATTTATAATTTTAGGGTATTTTTGAGAGGCAATGGTGAGGTTCTTAAAGGGTGTTTTTAGGAGGAATGCTCGATTGTATATAATTTATTAAAGGTCATCGGGTGAGGGTTCAAAAGAAATATAGGCAGTTTTGTCTCCTTAAATTTAGGGAGTCTAGTTGTAATCCCAAAAATAGAAAGAATATTGCAAATCTCTTAGAGGGTGTCTTAGGGAGGTGTGCTCGATTATTTATAATTCACTTAAGGATATTGGGTGGGGGTTCAAAAAAAATATGGGGCGGATTTGCCTTCCTAAATATAGGGAGTCTAGTAGCAATTTTAAAAATAAAGAGCATATTACGAGGGTCTTAGAGGGTGTTTTAGGGAGGAGTGCTTGATTGTACATAAGTTACTTAAGGTTGTCGAGTGGGGGTTCAAAAAAAATATGGAGCGATTTTGGCTCTCTAAATATAGGGAGTCTAGTAGCAATCCCAAAAATAGGGTGCATATTATGAGGCTATTAGAGGGTGTTTTTAGGAGGAATGATCGATTGTATATAATTTATTTAAGGTTGTCAGGTGGGGGTTCAAAAAAAATATGGAGCAGTTTTGGTACCCTAACTATTGAGAGTCTAGTAGCAATCCCAAAAATAGAGAACATATTAGGCTCTTAGAGGGTGTTTTAAGGATGAGTGCTCGATTGTAAATAATTTACTTAAGGTCGTCGAGTGGGGGTTTAAAAAATATATGAAGCTGTTTTGGCTCCCTAAATATAGGGAGTATAGTAGCGATCTAAAAAATAGAGAGACATATTATGAGGCTCTTAAACGGTGTTTTAGGGAGGAGTGCTTGATTTATATATAATTTACTTATGATTTTAGGGTGTTTTTGGGAGGTAATAACGAGGCTCTTAGAGGGTGTTTTTGGGAGGAATGCTCTATTGTGTATAATTTACTTAAGGTTGTCGGGTGGGGTTTTAAAAAAAATATGGAGCGGTTTTGCCTCCATAAATATTGGGAGTCTAGTAGCAATCCCAAAAAATAGAGAGTATATTGCGAGGCTCTTAGAGAGTGTTTTAGGAATACGTGCTCGATTGTATATAATTTAGTTAAAGTTGTGGGGTGGGGATTCAACAAAAATATGGTACGGTTTTGGCTTCTTAAATATAGGGAGTCTAGTAGCATTCCCAAAAATAGAGAGGCATATTGCGAGGCTCTTAGAGGGATTTTTAGAGAGGAGTGCTTGATTTAAATAAAATTTACTTTTGATTTTAGGGTGTTTTTGGGAGGCAATGACGAGGCTCTTAGAGGGTGTTTTTGGGAGGAATGCTCGATTATATATAATTTACTAAAGGTTATCGGGTGGGGGTTCAAAAAAAATATAGAGTGGTTTTGGCTCCCTAAATATATAGAGTCTAGTAGCAATCCCAAAAATAGAGAGCATATTGTGAGTCTCTTAGAAAGTGTTTTAGGGAAGAGTGCTCGATTGTATATAATTTAGTTATGATTGTATATAGTTTATATATATCGGGTGGGAGCCTTGAGAATTTGGGAGTGATTTTGGCTCCCCAAATATAGGGAGTCTAGTAGCGATCCCAAAAATAAGGAGGCAATGTCGAGGCTCATATAAGGTGTTTTTAGGCGGAATGCTCAGTTGTATATAATATACTTAAGGTTGACGGATGGGTGGGGGTTAAAAAAAAATTTAGAGCGGTTTTTGCTCCCTAAATATAGGGAGTCTAGTAGCAATCCTAAAAATATAGAGCATATTGCGAGGCTCTTAGAGGGTGGTTTAGGGAGGAGTACTCGATTGTATATAATTTACTTAAGGTTTTCAGGTGGGCATTCAAAAACAATATGGAGCGATTTTGGCTACCTAAATATAGGGAGTCTAGTAGCAAACCAAAAAATAGAAAGACATATTGGGAGTCTCTTAGAGGATATATTAGGGAGGAGTACTTGATTTTTATATATTTTACTTATGATTTTAGGGTATTTTTGTGAGGCAATGGCAAGGCTCTTAGAGGGTGTTTTTGGGAGGCAATGGCGAGGCTCTTAGAGGGTGTTTTTGGGAGGAATGTTTGATTGTGTATAATTTACTTAAGGTTATCAAGAGGGGATTCAAATAAAATATGGAGTGTTTTGGCTCCCTAAATATAAAGAGTCTAGTAATAATCCCAAAAAATAGATAGCATATTGCGAGGCTCTTAGAGAGTGTTTTATGGTGGAGGGCTCGATTATATATAATTTACTTAAGGTTGTCGGGTAGGGGTGTAAAAAAAATATGGAGCGATTTTGGCTCCTTAAATATAGAGAGTCTAATAGCAATTCCAAAAATGGAGAGGCATATTGCGAGGCTCTTAGTGGATATTTTAGGGAGGAGTGCTTGATTTATATATAACTTACATATGATTTTAGGATGTTTTTGGGAGACAATGGCGAGGCTCTTAGAGGGTGTTTTTGGGAGGAATATAATACTCGATTATATATAATTTACTAAAGATTATCCGGTGGGGGTTCAAAAAAAATATAGAGATGTTTTGGCTCTCTAAATATAAGGAGTCAATTAGCAATCCCAAAAATAGAGAGCATATTGCGAGGCTCTTAGAAAGTGTTTTAGGGAGGAGTGCTCGATTGTACATAATTTAGTTATGATTATCGGGTGGGAGGCTTGAGAAATTGGGAGTGATTTTGGCTCACAAAATATAGGGAGTCTAGTAACGATCCCAAAAATAAGGAGACAATTGCAAGGCTCATATAAGTGGTTTTTGGGAGGAATGCTCGATTGTATATAATTTACTTAAAGTTGAAGGGTGGGGATTCAAAAAAAATATAGAACAGTTTTGGCTTCCTAAATAAAGGGAGTCTAGTAGCAATCCAAAAAATATAGAGCATATTGTGAGGCTCTTAGAGGGTGTTTTAAGGAGGAGTACTCGATTGTATATAATTTCCTTAACGTTGTAGGGTGGGTGTTCAAAACAAATATGGAGCGGTTTTGGCTAACTTAATATAGGGAGTCTGGTAGCAATCCCAAAAATAGAAAGACATATTGTGAGGCTCTTAAAGGGTGTTTTCAGTAGGAGTTCTTGATTTATATATAATTTACTTATGATTTTAGGGTATTTTTAGAAGGCAATGGCGAGGTTCTTCGAGGGTGTTTTTGAGAGGAATGCTTAATTGTATGTAATTTACTTAAGGTTGTTGGGTGGGGGTTCAAAAAAAAAAAAAAGGTTATTCTTTTGGATCCATAAATATAAGGAGTCTAGTAGCAATCCCAAAAATATAGAGCATATTACAAGGTTGTTAGAGGGTGTTTTAGGGAGGAGTGCTCGATTGTATATAATTTGCTTTAGGTTCTCCTATGGGGGTTCAAAAAAAATATGGAGTGGTTTTGGCTCACTAAATATAGGGAGTCTAGTAGCAATCCCAAAAATAGAGAGCATA
The DNA here is from genome assembly GCA_947650365.1 of Chamaelirium japonicum. Classification (NCBI taxonomy): domain Eukaryota; kingdom Viridiplantae; phylum Streptophyta; class Magnoliopsida; order Liliales; family Melanthiaceae; genus Chamaelirium; species Chamaelirium japonicum. Next base: position 13,230,498 of record OX393549.1, read on the forward strand.
TTGTAAGGCTCTTAGAGGGTATTTTAGGAAGGAGTGCTTGATTTTATATAATTTACTTAAGGTTATCGAGTGGGGTTTCAAAAAAAATATATAGTGGTTTTGCCTCCCAAAATATAGGGAGTTTAGTACCAATCCAAAGAATAGAGAGCATATTGCGAGGCTATTAGATGATATTTTTATTAGGAATGCTTGATTGTATATAATTTACTTAAGGTTATTGGGTGGGGGTTCAATATAAATATGGAGCAGTTTTGGCTCCCAAAATATAGGGAGTCTAGTAGCAATCCCAAAAATAGAGGACATATTATGAGGCTCTTAGAGGGTGTTTTAGGGAGGAGTACTCGATTGTATATAATTTACTTAAGGTTATCGGGGGGGGGGGGGGGGGGGGTTCAAAATAAATATGGATCGATTTTGGCTCCCTAAATATAGGGAGTCTAGTAGCAATCCCAAAAATAAAGAGACATATTGCGAGGTTCTTAGAGGGTGTTTTAGGGAGGAGTGCTTGATTTATATATAATTTACATATGATTTTAGGATGTTTTTGGGAGGCAATGACGAGGCCCTTAGAGGGTGTTTTTAGAAGGAATACTTGATTGTGTATAATTTACTTAAGGTTGTTAGATTGGTATTCAAATAAAATATGGAGTGGTTTTGGCTTCCTAAATATAGGGAGTATAGTAGCAATACCAAAAAATAGTGAGCATATGGCGAGGCTCTTAGAGGGTGTTTTAGGGAGGAGTGCTCAATCGTATATAATTTACTTAAGGTTATCGCAAGGGTGTTCAAAAATAATATGGAGTGGTTTTGGCTCCTTAGACATAGGGAGTTTAGTAGCAATCCAAAAAATAGAGAGGCATATTGTGAGACTCTTAGAGGGTATTTTAGGGAGGAGTACTTGATTTATATATAATTTACTTATGATTTTTGGGAGTTTTTAGGAGGCAATGGCGAGGCACTTAGATGGTGTTTTTGGGAGGAATTTTCGATTGTATAAAATTTACTTAAGGTTGACGGGTGGGGGTTCAAAAAAAATATGGAGCGATTTTGGCTCTCAAAATATAGGGAGTCTAGTAGTAATCCCAAAAATGGAGAGCATATTACCAAGCTCTTAGAGGGTGTTTTAGGAAGGAGTGCTCAATTGTATATAATTTACTTAAGGTTGTCGGGTGGGCATTAAAAAAAAATATGGAGCAATTTTGGCTCCCTAAATATACGGAGTCTATTAGCAATCCTAAAAATAGAAGGTATATTGCAAGTCTCTTAGAGGGTATTTTAGGGAGTAGTGCTTTAGTTATATATTATTTACTATTGATTTTAGGGTGTTTTTGGAAAGAAATGGCGAGGCTCTTAGAGGGTGTTTTTGGGAGGAATGCTCGATTGTATATAATTTACTTAAGGTTGTCGGGTGGGGGTTCAAAAAAACTATAGTGTAGTTTTGGCTCCCTAAATATAGGGAGTCTATTACTAATCCCAAAAATAGAGAGCATATTTCGAGTCTTTTAGAGGGTATTTTATGGAGGAGTGCTCGTTTGTATATAATTCACTAAAGGTTGTTGAATGGGGGTTTAAAAAAATATAAGGTTATTTTGGCTCCCTAAATATAGGGAGTCTAGTAGTAATCCCAATAATAGATAGCATATTGCGAGGCTCTTAGAGGGTGTTTTAGGGTGGAGTGGTCGATTGTATATAATTTACTTAAGGTTGTCGGGTGGGGGTTTTAAAAAAATATGGAGCGGTTTTGGCTCCCTAAATATAGGGAGTCTAGTAGCAATCACAAAAATAGAGAGCATATTACGAGGCTATTAGAAGATGTTTTTAGGAGGAATGCTCGATTGTATATAGAGCATATTGGGCTCTATGAGGGTGTTTTATAGAGAAGTGGTTGATTGTATATAATTTACTTTAGGTTATCGGGTGGGGGTTCAAAAAAAATATGGAGCGGTTTTGGCTCCCTAAATATAGGGAGTCTAGTATCAATCCTAAAAATAGATAGGCATAGTACGAGAATCTTAGAGGGTGTTTTAGGGAGGGGTACATGATTTATATATAATTTACGTATGATTCTAGGGTATTTTTGGGAGACAATGGCGAGGTTCTTTGAAGATGTTTTTGGGTGGAATGCTCGATTATGTATAATTTACTTAAGGTTGTCGGGTGGGGATTCAAACCAAATACGGAGTGGTTTTGGCTTCCTAAATATAAGGAGTCTAGTAGCAATCCCAAAAAATAGAGAGCATATTGCAAGGCTTTTAGAGAGTGTTTGAGGGAGGAGTGCTAAATTGTATATAATTTACTTAAGGTTGTTGGGTGGGGGTTCAAAAAAAATATGGAGCAAATTTGGCTCCTTAAATATAGGAAGTCTAGTAGCAATCCCAAAAATAGAGAGGCATATTCGAGGCTCGTAGAGGGTATTTTAGGGAGGAGTGCTTAATTTATATATAATTTATATTTTATTTTGGGTGTTTTTGGGAGGCAATGGCAAGACTCTTAGAGTGTGTTTTTGGGAGAAATGCTCAATTATATAAAATTTACTAAAGATTGTCAGGTGGGGGTTCAAAAAAAATATAGATCGATTTTGGCTCCCTAAATATAGGGAGTCTAGTAGTAATCCCAAAAATAGAAAGTATATTACGAGGCTCTTAGATAGTGTTTTAGGGAAGAGTGCTCGATTGTATATAATTTAGTAATAATTATCGGCTGGGAGCCTTGAGAAATTAGGAGCGATTTTGGCTCCCCAAATATATAGAGTCTAGTAGAGATCCCAAAAATTAGGAGTCAATGTCGAGACTCTTATGAAGTATTTTTTGGAGAAATGCTCAATTATATATAATTTACGTAAGTTTGTTGGGTGGGGGTTCAAAAAAAATATAGGGTGATTTTTTTTCCCTAAATCTAGGGAGTGTAGTAGTAATTCCAAAAATAGAGAGTACATTGTGAGGCTCTTAGAGGATATTTTAGGGAGGAGTGCTCGATTGTATATAATTTACTTAAGGTTGTCAGGTGGGCGTTTAAAAAAATATGGAGCGATTTTGGCTACCTAAATATAGGGAGTCTAATAGAAATCCCAAAAATAGAAAGGCATATTACGAGGCTCTTAAAAAGTGTTTTAGGGAGGAGTAATTGATTTATATATAATTTACTTATGATATTAGGGTGTTTTTAGGAGGAAATGGCGAGGCTCTTAGAGGGTGTTTTCTGGAGAATTGCTTTATTGTATATAATTTACTGAAGGTTGTTAGGTGGAGGTTAAAAAAAATATGGAGCAGTTTTGGCTCCATAAATGTAGGGAGTCTAGTAGCAATCCCAAAAATAGAGAGCATATTGCAAGTCTCTTAGAGGGTATTTTATGGAGGAGTTCCCGATTGTATATAATTCACTTAAGGTTATCCGGTGGGGGTTCAAAAAAATATAAAGTAGTTTTAGATCCCTAAATATAGCGAGTCTAGTAGGAATCCCAAAAATAGAGAGCATATTATGAGGCTCTTAGAGGGTATTTTAGAGAGGAGTGCTCGATTGTATATATTTTTCTTAAGATTATTGTGTGAGGGTTGAAAAAAAATATACAGTGGTTTGCCTCCCAAAATATAGGGAGTCTAGTAGCAATCCCAAAAATAGGGAGCATATTGCAAGGCTATTAGATGGTATTTTTAGGATGAATGCTTGATTTTATATAATTTACTTAAGGTTATATAAATATAGGGAGTCTAGTAGCAATCCCAAAAATAGAGAGCATATTGCATGACTCTTAGAGGGTGTTTTAGGGAGAAGTGCTCGATTGTATATAATTCACTTAAGGTTATCCGATGGGGGTTCAAAAAAATATAGAGCGGTTTTGGCTCCCTAAATATAGGGAGTCTAGTAGCAATCCCAAAAATAGAGAGCATATTGTGAGGCTCTTAGAGGGTATTTTATGAAAGAGTGCTTGATTATATATAATTTACTCAAAGTTATCATGTGGAGGTTCAAAATAAATATAGAGCGATCTTGCCACCCTAAATATAGGGAGTCTATAGCAATTCAAAAATAAAAAGCATATTGCGAGGTTATTAGATGGTGTTTTTGGGAGGAATGCTCTATTTTAAATAATTTACTGACGGTTGTCAGGGGGGGGGGGGTTTAAAAAATATATGGAGCTGTTTTGGCTCTCTAAATATAGGGAGTCTAGTAAGAATCCCAAAAATAGAGAGCATACTCTTGGAGGGTCTTTTAGGGAGGAGTACTCGATTGTATATAATTTACTTAAGGTTGTCGGGTGGTGCTTGAAAAAAAATGGAGCAATTTTGGCTCCCTAAATATCGAGAGTCTAGTAGCAATCTTAAAAATAGAGAGGCATATTATGAGGCTCTTAGAGGATATTTTAGGGAGGAGTGCTTGATTTATATATAATTTACTTATGATTTTAGGGTGTTTTTGGGTAGCATTGGCGAGGCCTTATAGGGTGTTTTTGGGAGGAATGCTCGATTATGTATAATTTATATAAGGTTATCGGGTGGGGGTTCAAACATAATATGGATCAGTTTTGGCTTCATAAATATATGGAGTCTAGTAGCAATCCCAAAAAATAAAGAGCATATTGCAAGGCTCTTAGAGGGTGTTTTAGAGAGGAATGCTCAAACGTATAATATTTACTTAAGGTTGCAGGGTGGAGGTTCTAAAAAAAATATGAAGCGGTTTTGGTTCCTTAAATATAGCAAGTCTAGTAACAATCCTAAAAATAGAGAGGCATATTGCGAAGCTCTTAGAGGGTGTTTTAGGGAGGAGTACTTGATTTATATATAATTTACTGATAATTTTTGGGTATATTTAGGAGGCAATGGCGAGGCTCTTAGAGGGTGTTTTTGGAAGAAATGCTCGATTGTATATAATTTTTGTTAAGGTTGAAGGGTGGGGGTTCAAAAAAAATATGTAGTTGTTTTTGCACCTTAAGTATAGGGAGTCTAGTAGCAATCCCAAAAATAAAGAAAATATTACTAGGCTCTTATAGGGTGTTTTAGTAAGGAGTGCTCGATTATATATAATTTACTTAAGGTTGTCAGGTTGGCGTTCAAAAAAAATATAGTGCGGTTTTGGCTCCCTAATTATAGAGAGTCTAGTAGCAATCCCAAAAATAGAAACACATATTGCGAGTCTCTTAAAGGGTGTTTTAGGGAGGAGTGCTTGATTTATATATAATTTACTTATGATTTTAGGGTGTTTTTGGGAGAATATCTTGATTGTATATAATTTACTTAAGGTTGTCGGGTGGGGGTTCAAAAAAATATGGAGCGATGTTAGCTCCATAAATATAGGAAGTCTAGAAGCAATCCCAAAAATATAGAGCATATTGCGAGGCCCTTAGAGGGTGTTTTAGGAAGGAGTGCTCAATTGTTTATAATTCACTTAAGGTTATCGGTGGGGTTTCAAAAAAAAATATGAAGCGATTTTGGCTTTCTAAATATAGGGAGTTTAGTAGCAATCCAAAAAATAGAAAGCATATTGCGAGGCTCTTAGAGGGTGTTTTAGGGACGAATGCTCGATTGTATATAATTTACTTAAGGTTGTCAGGTGGGGGTTCAAAAAAAATAGGAAGCAATTTTCCTTTCCTAAATATAGGAAGTCTAGTACCAATCTCAAAAATAAAGAGCATATTGCGAGGCTATTAGATGGTGTTTTTGGGAAGAATGCTCAATTTTATATAATTTAATTATGGTTGTTTGGTGGGGATTCAAAAAAAATATACAGCAGTTTTGGCTCTCTAAATATAGAGAGTCTATAGCAATACCAAAAATAGAGAGCATATTGCAAGGCTCTTAGAGGGTGTTTTAGGGAGGAGTGCTCGATTGTATAGAATTTACTTAAGGTTGTCGGGTAGGGGTTCAAAAAAAATACGGAGTGATTTTGGTACCCTAAATATAAGGAGTCTAGTAGCAATCCCAAAAATAGAGAGGTTTATTGTGAGGCTCTCAGAGGGTGTTTTAGGGAGGAGTGCTTGATTTATATATAATTTACTTATGATTTTAGGGTGTTTTTGGAAGGCAATGGCGAGGCTCTTAGAGGCCAGGTGTTTTAGGGAGGAATGCTCGATTATATATAATTTACTTAAGGTTGTCAAGTGGGGGTTCAAACATAATATGGAGCGGGTTTGGCTCCCTAAATATAGGGAGTTTAGTAGCAATCCCAAAAAATAGAGAGCATATTGTGAGGCTGTTAGATGGTGTTTTTGTTAGGAATGCTCGATTGTATATAATTTTCTTAAGGTTGTTGGGTGGGGGTTCAATAAAGATATAGAGCAGTTTTGGCAACCAAAATATAGGGAGTCTAGTAGCAATCCCAAAAATAGAGAGCATATTGTGAGGCTCTTAGAGGGTGTTTTAGGGAGGAGTACTCGATTGTATATAATTTACTTAAGGTTATCGGGTGGGGTTTCAAAAACAATATGGAGCGATTTTGGCTCCCTAAATATAGGGAGTTTAGTAGCAATCCCAAAAATAGAGTGGCATGTTGTGAGGTTCTTAGAGGATGTTTTAGGAAGGAGTACTTTATTTATATATAATTTACTTATGATTTTATAGTATTTTTGGGAAGCAATGGCGAGGCTCTTAGAGGGTATTTTTGGGAGGAATACTCGATTATGTATAATTTACTTAAGGTTGTCGAGTGGGGGTTCAAACATAATATGGAGCGGGTTTGGCTCCCTAAATATATGTAGTCTAGTAGCAATCCTAAAAAATAGAGAGCGTATTGCGAGGCTCTTAGAGGGTATTTTAGGGAGGAGTGCTCAATCATATATAATTTACTTAAGGTTGTCGGGTGGGGGTTCAAAAAAAATATAGAGTGATTTTGGCTCCTTAAATATAAGGTGTCTAGTAACAATCCTTAAAATAGAGAGGCATATTGCGAGACTCTTAGAGGGTGTTTTTGAAAGGAATGATCGATTATATATAATTTATTTAAGGTTGACAGGTGGGCTTTAAAAAAAATATATATTGGGTTTTGCTCAATAATAATAAGGAGTCTAGTAGAAATCAAAAAAATAGAGAGCATATTACCAGGAACATAAAGGGTGTTTTAGAAAGGAGTGCTCGATTTTATATAATTTATATAAGGTTGTTGGTTGGGCTTTCAAAAAACAAATGGGGTAATTTTGGCTCCATAAATATAGAGAGTCTAGTAGCAATTCCAAAAATAGAAAGGCATATTGTGAATCTCTTAGAGGCTATTTTAGGGAGGAGTGCTTGATTTATATATAATTTACTTATTATTTTAGGGTGTTTTTGGGAGGCAATAGTGAGGCTCTTAGAAGGTGTTTTTAGCAGGAATGCTCGATTGTATATAATTTAATTAAGGCTATCGGGTATGGGTCCAAAAAAATATGGAGCAGTTTTGGCTCCCTAAATATATGGAGTCTAGTAGCAATCCCAAAAATAGAGAGTATATTGTGAGTCTCTTAGAGGTTGTTTTAGGGTGGAGTGCTCGATTGTATACAATTCACTTAAGGTTGTCGGGTGGGGGTTCAAAAAAAATATGGGGTGATTTTGGCTCCCTAAATATAGGGAGTTTAGTAGCAATCGCAAAAATAGAAAGCATATTGTGAGTCTCTTAGAGGGTGCTTTAGGGAGAAGGACTTGAGTGTATATAATTTACTTAAGGTTATCGCGTGGGGGTTCAAAAAAAATATAGAACGGTTTTGGCTCCCTAAATATAGGGAGTCTAATAGCAATCCTAAAAATAGAGAGCATATTGTAAGGCTATTAGAGGGTATTTTTAGGATGAATACTCGATTACGTATAATTTACTTAAGGTTGTCGAGTGGGGGTTTAAAGTAAATATGGATCAATTTTAGCTCCCTAAATATAGTGAGTCTAGTAGCAATCCCAAAAATAGAGAGCATATTAGGCTCTTAGAGGGTGTTTTAGGGAGGAGTGCTCGATTGCATATAATTTACTTAAGGTTGTTGGGTGGGGGTTCTAAAAAAATATAGTGTGGTTTTGGTTCACTAAATAAAGGGTGTCTAGTAGCAATCCCAAAAATAGACTGGTATATTGCGAGGCTCTTAAAGGGTGTTTTAGGGAGGAGTGCTTGATTTATATATAATTTTTTTATGATTTTAGGGTGTATTCGGGAGGCAATGACGAGGGTCATAGAGGGTATTTTTGGGAGGAATGCTCGATTGTGTATAATTTACTTAAGGTTGTCGGGTAGGGATTCTAACAAAATATAGAGCAGTTTTGACTCCCTAAATATAGGAAGTCTAGGAGCAATCCTAAAAAATAGAAAGCATATTACGAGGCTCTTAGAGAGTGTTTTAGGGAGGAGTGCTCGATTGTATATAATTTACTTAAGGTTGTCGGGTGGGGGTTCAAAAAAAATATGGAGCGGTTTTGGTTCCTTAAATATAGGGATTCTATTAGCAATCTCAAAAATAGAGAGGCATATTACGAGACTCTTAGAGGGTATTTTAGGGAGGAGTGCTTGATTTATATATAATTTACTTAGGATTTTATAGTGTTTTTGGGAGGCAATGGCGAGGCTCTTAAAGGGTGTTTTTGAGAGGAATGTTCGATTATATATAATTTACTAAAGGTTGTCTGGTGGGGGTTCAATAAAAATATAAAGAAGTTTTGGATCCCTAAATAGAGGGAGTCTAATAGCAATCCCAAAAATAGAGAGCATATTGCGAGGCTCTTAGAAAGTATTTTAGAGATGAGTGCTCGATTGTATATAATTTAGTTATGATTATCGGGTGGGAGCCTTGAGAAATTGGGAGCAATTTTTGAGACGAATACTCGATTGTATATAATTTACTTAAGGTTGAAGGGTGGGGGTTCAAAAATAATATGGAGCGGTTTTCGCTCCTTAAATATAGGGAGTCTAGTAGCAATCCCAAAAATAGGGAGCATATTGCGAATCTCTTAGAGGGTGTTTTAGGAAGGAGTGCTTGATTATATATAATTTACTTAAGGCTGTCGGGTGGGTGATCAAAAGAAATATAGAGCGGTTTTGGCTACCTAAATATAGGGAGTCTAGTAGCAATCCCAAAAATAGAAAGGCATATTGCGAGGCTCTTAGAAGGTGTTTCATGGAGATGGCTTGATTTATACATATTTTACTTCTGATTTTAGGGTATTTTTAGAAGGTAATGGCGAAACTCTTAAAGGGTATTTTTGGGAGGAATGCTCGATTGTATATAGTTTACTTAAGGTTATCGGGTTGTGGTTAAAAAAAATATAGAGCAGTTTTGGCACCATAAATATAGAGAGTTTAGTAGCAATCCCAAAATAGATAGCATATTGCGAGTCTCTTAGAGGGTGTTTTTAGGAGGAGTGCTTGATTATGTATAATTCACTTAGAGTTGCCTGGTGGTTGTTAAAAAAAAATATGGAGTGGTTTTGGCCCCCTAAATATATGGAGTCTAGTAGCAATCCCAAAAATAGAGAGCATATTGCGAGATGCTTAAAGGGTATTTTAGGGAGGAGTGCTCGATTGTATATAATTTACATAAGGTTGTCGGGTGGGGGTTTAAAAAAAATATGGAGCTATTTTGTCTTCCTAAATATAGGGAGTCTAGTATCAATCCCAAAAATAGAGAGCATATTGCGAGGCTATTAGATGGTCTTTTTGGGAGGAATGATCGATTCTATATAATTTACTTATGGTTGTTGGGTGGGGGTTCAAAAAAAATAGAGCGATTTTGTCTCCCTAAATATAGGGAGTCTAGTAGCAATCCCAAAAATACAAAGCATATTGCGAGGCTGTTCGAGGGTATTTTAGGGAGGAGTGTTCGATTGTATATAATTCACTTAAGGTTATCCTGTAGGGGTTCAAAAAAATATGCATTGGTCATGGCTCCCTAAATATAGGGAGTCTAGTAGCAATCCCAAAAATAGAGAGCATATTATGAGGCTTTTAGAGGGTATTTTAGGGAGGAGTGCTCGATTATATATAATTTACTTAAGGTTTTTGTGTGGGGGTTCAAAAAAAATATGTAGTATTTTTGTCTTTCTAAATATAAGGAGTCTAGTAGCAATCTCAAAAATAGAGAGCATATTACGAGGCTATTAGATGGTGATTTTGGGAGGAATGCTCGATTGTATATAATTTACTTAACGTTAATGGGTGGGGGTTCAAAAAAAATATAGAGTGGTTTTGGCTTCCTAAATATAGGGAGCCTAGTAGCAATCCCAAAATTAGAGAGAATACATTGAGACTTTTAGAGGGTATTTTAGGGAGGAGTGCTCGATTATATATAATTTACTTAAGGTTATCGGGTGGGAGTTCAAAAGAAATATGGAACGATTTTGGCTCCCTAAATATATGGAGTTCAGTAGCAATCCCAAAAATAGAGAGGCATGTAGCAGGCTCTTAGAGGATGTTTTAAGGAGGAGTTCTTGATTTATATATAATTTACTTATGATTTTAGGGTGTTTTTGGGAGGCAATGATGAGGCTCTTAGAGGGTGTTTTTGGGTGGAATGCTTGATTGTATATAATGTATATAATTTAATTAAGGTTATCAAGTGGGGTTTAAAAAAAATATGGAGCGATTTTGGCTCCCTAAATATAGGGAGTCTAGTAGCAATCCTAAAAAATAGAGAACATTTTATGAGGCTTTTAAAGAATGCTTTAGGGAGGAGTGCCCAATCGTATGTAACTTCCTTAAGGTGATTGTATGGGGGTTCAAAAGAAATATAGAGCAGTTTTGGCTTATTAAATATAGGGAGTATTGTAGTAATCCAAAAAATAGAGAGGCATATTGCGAGGCTCTTAGAGGATGTTTTAGGGAGGAGTTCTTGATTTATATATAATTTACATATGATTTTTGGGTATTTTTGGGAGGCAATGGTGAGGCACTTAAAGGGTGTTTTCGGGAAGAATGCTCGATTGTATATAATTTACTTAACGTTGACGGGTGGGGGTTCAAAAAAAATATGGAGCAGTTTTGACTCCCTAAATATAGAGAGTCTAGTAGCAATCCCAAAACTAGAAAGCATATTTCCAGGTTTTCAGTGGGTGTTATAGGAAGGAGTGCTCGATTATATATAATTTATTTATAATGTTAGGGTATTTTTGGGAGGCAATAGCGAGACACTTAGAGGGTGTTTTTGGAAGGAATGCTCGATTATATATAAATTACTTATGGTTGTAGGGGGTTGTTCAAAAAAAATATAAAGTGATTTTGGCTCCCTAAATATAGGGAGTCTAGTAGCAATCCCAAAAATAGAAAGCATATTGCGAGTCTCTTTGAGGGTGATTTAGGGAGGAGTGCTCGATTGTCTATAATTCACTTAAGGTTGTCGGGTTGGGGTTAAAAAAAAAAATGGGACGGTTTTGGCTCCCTAAATTTAGGGAGTCTAGTTATAATCCCAAAAATAGAGAGCATATTGCGAGGCTCTTAGAGGGTGTTTTAGGAAGGTGTGCTCTATTATATATAATTTACTTAAGGTTGTTGGGGTGGGGGTTCAAAAAAAATATAGAGTGGTTTTGGCTCCCTAAATATAGGGGTCTAGTAGCAATCCCAAAAATAGAGAGCATATTACTAGGCTATCAGAGGGTGTTTATAGGTGGAATGCTCGATTATATATAATTTACTTAAGGTTGTCGGGTGGGGGTTTAAAAAAAATATGTAGCTGTTTTGGCTCCATAAATATAGGGAGTCAAGTCGCAATCCCAAAAAATAGAGAGCATATTAGGCTCTTAGAGGGTGTTTTAGGGAGGACTACTCGATTGTATATAATTTACTTTAGGTTATCGGGTGGGGGTTCAAAAAAAATATAGAGCGGTTTTGGGTCCGTAAATATAAGGAGTCTTGTAGCAATACCAAAAATAGAGAGGCATATTACGAGGCTCTTAGAGGGTGTTTTAGGGACGAGTGCTTGATTTATGAATAATTTACTTATGATTTTTGGGTATTTTTGGGAGGCAATGGTGAGGCTCTTAGGGGTTATTTTTGGGAAGAATGCTCGATTGTGTTTAATTTACTTAAGGTTGTCAAGTGGGGGTTCAAACAAAACATAGAGCGATTTTGGTTCCCTAAATATAGGGAGTATAGTAGTCATCCTAAAAAATAGAGAGCATATTGCGAGGCTCTTAGAGAGTATTTTAGGGAGGAGTGCTTGATTGTATATAATTTACTTAAGGTTGTCGGGTGGGGGTTCAAAAAAAATAGAGAGCAGTTTTGGCTCCTTGAATATAGGGAGTTTAGTAGTAATGTCAAAAATAGAGAGGCATATTGCGAGGCTCTTAGAGGGTAGTTTCTGGTGGAGTGCTTGATTTTTATATAATTTATTATGATTTTAGGGTGTTTTTGGGAGGCAATGGGGAGGCTCTTAGAGGGTGTTTTCGGGAGAAATACTCGATAATATATTATTTACTAAAGATTGTCGGGTAGGGGTTTATAAAAAATAAAGAGCTATTTTGGCTCCCTAAATATATGGAGTCTAGTAGCAATCCCAAAAATAGAGGACATATTGCGAGGCTCTTAGAAAGTGTTTTAGGAAGGAGTACTCGATTGTATATAATTTAGTTATGATTATTGGGTAGGAACCTTGAGAAATTGGGAGTGATTTTGGCTCCCCAAATATAGGGAATCTAGTAGCGATCCCAAAAATAAGGAGACAATGGTGAGGCTCATATAAGCTATTTTTGGGAGGAATGCTCGATTATATATAATTTACTTAAGGTTGACGGGTGAGGGTTTAAAAAAAATATGGAGAAATTTTTGTACCCTAAATATTGGAATTCTAGTAGCAATACCCAAAATAGAAAGCATATTGCGAGGCTCTTAGAGGCTATTTTTTGGAGGAGTGCCCGATTGTATATAATTAACTTAAGGTAGTTGGGTGGGCGTTCAAAAAAAATATGGATCAGTTTTCTCTACCTAAATATAGGGAGTCTTGTAGCAATTCCAAAAATAAAAAGGTATATTTCAAGTCTCTTAGAGGGTGTTTTAAAGAGAAGTGCTTGATTTATATATAATTTAATTTTGATTTTAGGGTGTTTTTGGGAGCCTATGGAGAGGCTCTTAGAGGGTGTTTTTGGGAGAACTTCTTGATTGTATATAATTTACTTAAGATTATCGGGTGGGGGTTTAAAAAAAAATATACAGCAATTTTATCTCCATAAATATAGGGAGTCTAGTAGCAATCCCAAAAATAGAGAGCATATTGCGAAGCTCTTAGAGGGTGTTTTAGGGAGGAGTGTTCGATTGTATATAATTAAGCTAAGGTTGTCGAGAGGGGTTTAAAAAAAAATATGAAGCAGTTTTGCCTTCCTAAATATAGGGAGTCTAGTAGCAATCCCAAAAATAGAAAGCATATTGCGAGGCTATTAGATGTTGCTTTTGGGAGGAATGCTCGATTTTATATAATTTACTTAAGGTTGTCGGGTGGGGGTTCTAAAAAAATATGGAGTGATTTTGGCTCCCTAAATATATGGAGTCTAGTAGCAATTCCAAAAATAGATAGCAAATTACAAGGCTCTAAGAGGGTGTTTTAGGGAGGAGTACTCGATTATATATAATTTATTTAAGGTTGTCGGGTGGGGGTTCAAAAAAAATATGGAGCAATTTTGGCTCTCTAAATATAGGGAGTCTAGTAGCAATTCCAAAAATAGAGAGGCATATTGCGAGGCTCTTAGAGAGTATTTTAGGGAGGAGTGCTTGACTTATATATAATTTACTTATGATTTTAGGGTGTTTTTGGGAGGCAATGACGAGGCTCTTAGAGGGTATTTTTGAAAGGAATGCTCAATTGTGTATAATTTACTTAAGGTTGTCGGATGGGGATTCAAATAAAAATAGAGCGGTTTTGGGTCCCTAAATATAAGGAGTCTAGTAGCAAAACCAAAAAAAAATATCATATTGAGAGGCTCTTAGAGGGTGTTTTAGGGAGGAGTGCTCAATCGAATATAATTTACTTAAGTTTGTCAGGTGGTGTTCAAAAAAAATATGGAGCAGTTTTGGCACCTTAGATATAGGGAGTCTAATAGCAATCCTAAAAATAAAGAGGCATATTGCGAGGCTCCTAGTTGGTGTTTTAGTGAGGAGTGCTTGATTTATTTATAATTTACTAATGATTTTGGGTATTTTTGGAAGGCAATGGCAAGGTTCAAAGAGGGTATTTTTGGAAGGAATGCTCGATTGTATGTAATTTACTTAAGTTTGACGGGTGGCGGTTAAAAAAAAATATGGAGCGGTTTTGGCTCCCAAAATATAGAGTCTAGTAGCCATCATATAAATAGAGAGCATATTGCGAGGCCATTAAGGGTCTTTTTAGGAGGAATGCTCGATTGTATATAATTTACATAAGGTTTGGGTGAAGGTTCAAAAAATATATGGAGCAATTTTGGCACCCTAAATATAAGGATTATAGTAGCAATCCCAAAAGTAGAGAGCATATTTGGCTCTTAGAGGGTGTTTTAGGGAGAAGTGCTTGATTGTTTATAATTAACTTAAGGTTATCGGGTGGAGGATCAAAAAAAATATTGAGCGATTTTGGCTCCCTAAATATAGAGAGTCTAGTAGCAATCCCAAAAATAGAGAGGCATGTTAGGAGGCTCTTAGAGGGTGTTTTAGGTAGGAGTGCTTGATTTATATATAATTTACTTACGATTTTAGGGTGTTTTTGGGAGGCAATAGCGAGGCTCTTAGAGGGTGTTTGTAGGAGGAATGCTCGATTGTGTATAATTTACTTAATATTGTTGTGTAGGGGTTCAAATAAAATATAGCGAGTTTAGTAGCAATCCCAAAAAATAGAGTGCATATTGCGAGGCTCTAAGTGGGTGTTTTAGGGAGGAGTGCTCAATCGTATATAATTTACTTAAGGTTGTCGGGTGGGGGTTCAAAAAAATTATGGAGCTGTTTTGGCTCCTTAAATATAGGGAGTCTAATAGCAATCCAAAAAATAGAGAGGCACATTACAAGGCTTTTATATGGTGTTTTAGGGAGGAGTACTTAATTTTTATATAATTTACTTATGATTTTTGGGTGTTTTTAGGAGGCAATGGCATGATTTTCAGAGGGTATTTTTAGGAGGAATGCTCGATTGTATATAACTTTCTTAAGGTTGATGGGTGCGGGTTCAAAAAAAATATGGAGCAGTTTTGGCTCCCTTAATATAGGGAGTCTAGTAACAATCCCAAAAAATAGAGAGCATATTGCGAGGCTCTTAGAAGGTGTTTTAAGGAGGAGTGCTCAATCGTATATAATTTACATAAGGTTATCGAGTGGGGGTTCGAAAAAAATATGAAGTGGTTTTGGGTCGTTAAATATAGGGAGTCTAGTAGCAATCCTAAAAATAGAGAGACATACTGAGAGGCTTTTAGAGGGTGTTTTCGGAAGGATTGCTTGATTTATATATAATTTACTTATTATTTTTGGGTGTTTTTGTGAGGCAATGACGAGGCTTTTAGTGGGTGTTCCTGGGAGGAATGCTCGATTGTATGTAATTTTCTTAAGGTTGACGGGTGGGGGTTCAAAAAAAATATAGAACAGTTTTGGCTCCCTTAATATAGGGAGTCAAGTAGTAATCCTAAAAATATAGAGCATATTATCAAGCTCTTTGAGGGTGTTTTAGGAAGGAGTGCTCGTTTGTATATAATTTACTTAAGGTTGTTGGGTGGTTGTTAAAAAAATATGGAGCGATTTTGGCTCCCTAAATATAAGGAGTCTAGTAGCAATCCCAAAAATAGAAAGGCATATTGCAAGTCTCTTAGAAGGTGTTTTAGGGAGGAGTGTTTGATTTATATATAATTTCCTGATGATTTTTGGATGTTTTTGGAAGGCAATGGCATGGCTCTTAGAGGTATTTTTAGGAGGAATGCTCGATTGTATATAATTCACGTAAGGTTGTCGGGTGGGGGTTTAAAAAAAATATATGGTGATTTTGGCTCCCTTAATATAGGGAGTCTAGTAGCAATCCCAAAAATAGAGAGCATATTGCGAGGCTTTTAGAGGATGTTTTATGGAGGAGTTCTCGATTGTATATAATTTATTTAAGGTTGTCGGGTGTGGGTTCAATAAAAATATTGAGCGGTTTTGGCTCCCTAAATATAGAGAGTCTAATAGCAATCCCAAAAATAGGGAGTATATTGCGAAGCTATTTAGGGTATTTTTAGGAGAATGCTTGATTGTATATAATTTACATAAGGTTATCGGGTGGGGGTCCAAAAAAAATATGGAGCAGTTTTGGCTCCCTAAATATAGGGAGTTTAGTAGCAATCCCAAAAATAGAAAGCATATTTGGCCCTTAGAGGGTGTTTTAGGGAGGAGTGCTTGATTGTAAATAATATACTTAAGTTTGTCAGGTGGGGGTTCAAAAAAAATATGGTGCAATTTTGGATCCCTAAATATAGGTTGTCTAGAAACAATCCAAAAACTAGAGAGGTATGTTGCGAAGCTCTTAGAGGGTGTTTTAGGGAGGAGTCATTGATTTATATATAATTTACTAATGATTTTAGGATGTTTTGGGAGGCAATGGCGAGGTTCTTCGAGGGTGTTTTTGGGAGGAATGCTCGATCGTGTATAATTTAGTTAAGGTTATCGGGTGGGGGTTCAAACAAAATATGTAGTGGTTTTGACTTCCTAAATATAAAGAGTCTAGTAGCAATCACAAAAAATAGAGAGCATATTGCGAGTCTCTTAGAGGGTGTTTTAGGGAGGAGTGCTCGATAGCATATAATTTACTTCAGGTTATTGGGTAGGAGTTAAAAAAAAATATGGAGTGGTTTTGGCTTCCTAAATATAGAGATTCTAGTAGCAATCCAAAAAATAAAGAGCATATTGCAAGTCTAGTAAAGAGTATTTTTGGGAGGAATGCTCGATTGTATATAATTTACTTATGGTTGTCGGAACGGGGTTAAAAAAAATATGAAGCGGTTTTGGCTCCCTAAATATAGGGATTCTAGTAGCAATTCCAAAAATAGAGAGCATATTAGGCTCTCAGATAGTGTTTTAGGGAGGTTTACTCGATTGTATATAATTTACTTAAGGTTGGATGGGGCTTAAAAAAAAATATAGAGTGGTTTCAGCTCCCTAAATATGGGGAGACTAGTTGTTATCCCAAAAATAGTAAGGCAGATTGTGAGGCTCTTAGAGGGTGCTTTAGGGGGGAGTGCTTGATTTATATATAATTCACTTATGATTTTAGGGTATTTTTGGGAGACAAAGGCTAGGCTCTTAGAGGGTGTTTTAGGGAGGAATGCTCGATTGTCTATAATTTACTTAAGGTTATCGGGTGGGGATTCAAACAAAATATGGAGCTATTTTGGCTCCCTAAATATAGGGAGTCTCCATAAATATAGGTTGTCTAGTAGCAATCCTAAAAAATAGAGAGCATATTATGAAGCTCTTAGAGAGTGTTTTAGGGAGGAGTGCTCGATTGTATATAATTTACTTATGGTTGTCGGGTGGAGGTTCAAAAAAAATATAGAACGGTTTTGGTTTCTTAAATATATGGAGTCTAGTAGCAATCCCAAAAATAGAGAGCATATTACGAGGCTATTAGAGGGTGTTTTTGGGAGGAATGCTCAATTATATATAATTTAATTAAGGTTGTTGGGTGGGGGTTCAAAAAAAATATGGATCGGTTTTGGCTCCCTAAATATAGGGAGTCTAGTAGCAATCCTAAAAATAGAGTGCATATTGTGAGGCCATTAGAGGGTGTTTTTAAGAGAATGCTCGATTGTATGTAATTTACTTTATGTTTTTGGGTGGGGGTTCAAATGAAATATGGAGCAGTTTTGGCTCCCTAAATAAAGGAAGTTTTGTAGCAATCCCAAAAATAGAGAGCATATTAGGTTTTTAGAGGGTGTTTTAGGGAGGAGTATTCGATTGTTTAAAATTTACTTAAGGTTATCGGGTGCGGGTTCAAAAAAATATGAAGAGATTTTGGCTCCATAAATATAGGAAGTCTAGTAGCAATCTCAAAAATAGAGAGGCATATTGCGAGGCTCTTAGTGGGCTTTTTTGAGAGGCAATGGCGAGGCTCTTAAAGGGTGTTTTTGGGGGAAATATTTGATTGTTTATAATTTACTTAAGGTTATCGGGTGGGGTTCAAACAAAATATGGAACGGTTTTGGCTCCCTAAATATTTGGACTCTAGTAGCAATCCCAAAAAATAGAGAGCATATTTCGAGGCTCTTAGAGGGTGTTTTAGGGAGGAGTGCTCAATCGTATATAATTTATTTAAGGTTATCGGGTGGGGGTTCAAATAAAATATAGAGTGGTTTTGGCTCCTTAAATATTGGGAGTCTAGTAGCAATCCTAAAAATAGAGAGTGGTTTAGGGAGGAGTTCTTGATTTATATATAATTAACTTATGATTTTTAGGTGTTTTTTGGGAGACAATGGCGAGCCTTTTAGTGGGTGTTTTTGGAAGGAATGCTCGATTGTATATAATTTTCTTAAGGTTGACAGGTGGGGGTTCAAAAATAATATAGAGCAATTTTGGCACCCGAAATATAGAAAGTCTAGTAGCAATCCTTGAAATAGAGAACACATTACCAGGCTCTTAGAGGGTGTTTTAGGAAGGAGTGCTTGATTGTATATAATTTACTTAAGGTTGTAGGGTAGGTGTTCAAAAAATATATGGAGCAGTTTTGGCTCCCTAAATATAGGGAGTCTAGTAGTAATCCCAAAAATAGAAAGGCATATTGCGAGTCTCTGAGAGGGTGTCTTAGGGAGGAGTGCTTGATTTATATATAATTTACTTATTACTTTAGGGTGTTTTTGGGAGGCAATGGCGAGGCTCTTAGAGGGTATTTTTGAGTGTAATGCTCGATTGTATATAAATTACTTAAGGTTATCGGGTGTGGCTTCAAAACAAATATGGAGCTATTTTGGCTCCCTAAATATAGGGAGTCTAGTAGTAATCCCAAAAATAAAGAGCATATTGCGAGTCTCTTTGAGGGTGTTTTAAGAAGGACAGCTCGATTGCATATAATTAACTTAAGGTTATCGGGTGGGGGTTTAAAAAAAATATGAGGCGGTTTTGGCTCCCTAAATATAGGGAGTGCACTAGTAATCCCAAAAATAGAAAGCATATTACGAGGCTCTTAGAGGATGTTTTAGAAAGGAGTGCACGACTACATATAATTTACTTAAGGTTGTCGGGTGGGGGTTCAAAAAAAATATAGAGCAGTTTTGGCTCCCTGAATATAGGGAGTCTAGTGGCAACCCCAAAAAATATAGAGCATATTGCGAGGCTATTAGAGGATGTTTTTAGGAGTAATGCTCGATTGTAAATAATTTACATAAGGTTATCAGGTGGGGGTTCAAAAAAAATATGAAGTAGTCTTGGCTCCCTAAATATAGGGAGTCTAGTAGCAATCCCAAAATTAGAGAGCATATTAGGCTCTTAAAGTTCTCGATTATATATAATTTACTTAAGGTTGTCGGGTGGGGGGTTCAAAAAAAATATGGTGCTATTTTGGCTCCCTAAATATAGGAAGTCAAGTAGCAATCCTAAAAATAGAGAGGCATGTTGCGAGGTTCTTAGAGGGTATTTTAGGAAGGAGTGCTTGATTTATATATAATTTACTTATGATTTTAGGGTATTTTTGGGTGGCAATCGCGAGGCTCTTAGCGGGTATTTTTGGGAGGAATACTCGATTGTGTATAACTTAGTTAAGTTTGTCTGGTGGGGGTTCAAAAAAAATATAGTATTATTTTGGCCCCCTAAATATAGGGAGTCTAATAGTAATCCTAAAAAATAGGGAGCATACTGCGAGATCTTAGAGGATGTTTTAGGAAGAAGTGCTCGATAGCATATAATTTACTTAAGGTTGTCGAGTGGGGGTTCAAAAAAAATATGGAGCTATTTTGGTTCCTTAAATATAGGGAGTATAGTAGTAATCCCAAAAATGGAGAGCATATTGCGAGGGTATTAGAGGGTGTTTTTTAGAGGAATGCTCGATTGTATATAATTTACTTAAGGTTGTCAGGTGGGGGTTCAATAAAAATATGAAGCAGTTTTGGCTTCCTAAATATAGGGAGTCTAATAGCAATTCCAAAAATAAAGAGTATATTAGGCTCTTAGAGCGTGTTTTGGGGAGGAGTGCTCAATTGTATATAATTTACTTAAGGTTGTCGAGTGGGGCTTCAAAAAATATATAGAGTGATTTTGGCTCTCTAAACAAAGGGAGTCTAGTAGTAATCGCAAAAATAGTGAGCATATTACGAGGCTCTTAGAGAGTGTTTTAGAAAGGAGTGCTCGATTGTATATAATTCACTTATGATTTTAGGATGTATTTGGGAGGCAAAGGCGAGGCTCTTAGAGGGTGTTTTATAGAGCAATACTTGATTGTGTATAATTTACTTAAGGTTATCGAGTGGGGGTTCAAACAAAATATGGAGCTGTTTTGGCTCCCTAAATATAGGGAGTCTAGTAGCAATCCCAAAAAATTAAGAGCATATTGCGAGGCTCTTAGAGAGTGCTTTAGAAAGGAGTGCTTTTAGAGGGTGTTTTTGGGACGAATGCTCAATTATATATAATTTATTAAAAGTTATCGGGTGGGGGTTGAAAAAAAATATAGAGCGATTTTGACTCCCTAAATATATGAAGTCTAGTAGCAATCCCAAAAATAGAAACCATATTACGAGGCTATTAGAAAGTTTTTAGGAAGGAGTGCTCGATTATATATAATTTAGTTATGATTATTGGCTAGAAGCCTTGAGAAATTGGGATCTATTTTTGCTCCCCAAATATAGGGAGTTTAGTAGCGATCCCAAAAATAAGGAAGCAATGGTGGGCTCATATAAGGTATTTTTAGGAGGAATACTCGATTGTATATAATTTACTTAAGGTTGACGGGTGGGGGTTCAAAAAAAATATGGGACGGTTTTGGCTCCCTAAATATAGGGAGTCTAGTAGAAATCCCAAAAATAGAGAGCATATTGCGAAGCTCTTAGAGGGTGTTTTATGGAGGAGTGCTCGATTGTATATAATTTTACTTAAGGTTATCGGGTTGGCGTTCAAAAAAAATATGAAGCAGTTTTGGTTACCTAAATATAGGGAGTCTAATAGCAATCCTAAAAATTGAAAGGCATACTGTGAGGCTCTTAGAGGGTGTTTTAGGTAGGTGTGCTTGATTTATATATAATTTACTTATGATTTTAGGGTATTCTTAGGAGGCAATAACGAGGCTGTTAGAGGGTTTTTTTTAGGAGGAATGCTCGATTGTTTATAATTTACTAAAGGTTGTCAGGTGGGGGTTTAAAAAAAATATGGAGCAATTTTGGCTCCATAAATATAGGGAATCTAATAGCAATCCCAAAAATAAAGAGCATATTGCGAGGCTCTTAGAGGGTATTTTAGGGAGGAGTGCTCAATTGTATATAATTTACTTCGGTTATCGGGTGGGGGTTCAAAAAAAATATGGATCGGTTTTGCCTCCCTAAATATAGAAAGTCTAGTAGCATTCCCAAAAGTAGAGAGCATATTGCTAGGCTATTAGATGGTGTTTTTGGGAGGACTGCTCGATTATAGATAATTTACTTAAGGTTGTCGGGTGGGGATTCAAAAAAAATTGTAGAGCAATTTTGGCTCCCTAAATATAGGGAGTCTAGTAGCAATTCTAAAAATAGAGAGGCATATTGTGAGGCCCTTATAGGGTATTTTAGGGTGGAGTACTTTATTTATATATAATTTTCTTATAATTTTTGGGTGTTTTTGAGAGGCAATGGTGAGGCTTTCAGAGGGTGTTTTTGGGAGGAATGCTCGATTGTATATAATTTACTTAAGGTTAAAGGGTAGGGGTTTAAAAAAAATATGAAACGGTTTTGGTTCCATAAATATAGGGAGTCTAGTAGCAATCCCAAAAATAAAGAGCATATTACGAGGCTTTTAGATGGTGTTTTAGGGAGAAGTGCTCTATTGTATATAATTTACTTAAGGTTATCGGGTGGGATTTCAAAAAAATATGAAATTGTTTTGGCTTCCTAAATATAGGAAGTCTAGTTGCAATCCCTAAAATAGAAAGGCATATTGCGAGGCTCTTATAGTGTATTTTAGGAAGGAGTGCTTGATTTATATATAATTTACTTATAATTTTAGAATATTTTTGGGAGGTAATGGTGATGCTCTTAGAGGGTATTTTTGGGATGAATGCTCGATTGTATATAATTTACTTAAGGTTGTCGGGTGCGGGTTCAAAAAAAATATGGAGCAGTTTTGCCTCACTAAATATAGGGAGTCTAGTAAAAAATCGAAAAATAGAGAGCATATTACCAGGCTCTTAGAGGGTGTTTTAGGAAGGTTTGCTCTATTGTATATAATTTACTTAAGGTTGTCGGGTGGGCGTTCAAAAAACATATAGAGCGGTTTTGGCTTCCTAAATATAAAGAGTCTTGTATCAATCCCAAAAATAGAACGACATATTGCGAGTCTCTTAGATTGTGTTTTTAGGAGAAGTGCTTGATTTATATATAATTTATTTTTGATTTTATTGTATTTTTGGAAGGCAATGGCGAGGCTCTTAGAGGGTATTTTTGGGATGAATGATCGATTATATATAATTTAATTAAGATTGTCGAGTGGGGGTTCAAAAAAAATAAAGAGCAGTTTTGGCTCCATAAATATAGGGAGTCTAGTAGCAATCCCAAAAATAGAGAACATATTGCGAGTCTCATAGAGGGTGTTTTAAGGAGGAGTATTCAATTGTATATAATTCACTTAAGGTTATCGGGTGGGGGTTCAAAAAAAAATGGGGCGATTTTGGCTCCCTTAATATATAGAGTCTAGTAGTAATCCTAAAAATAAAGAGCATATTGCGAGGCTCTTAGATGGTATTTTAGAGAGAAGTGCTTGATTTTATATAATTTACTTAAAGTTGTCGGGTGGAGGTTCAAAAATAATATGGAGCAGTTTTGGCTCCCTAAATATAGGGAGTCTAGTAGCAATCCCAAAAATAGAGAACATATTGCAAGGCTATTAAAGGGTGTTTTTAGGAGAAATATTCAATTGTATATAATTTACTTAAGGTTGTTGGGTGGGAGTTTAAAAAAATATAGAGCAGTTTTGGCTCCCTAACTATAGGGAGTCTAGTAGCAATCCCAAAGATAGATGGCATATTAGGCTTTTAGAGGGTGTTTTAGGGAGGAGTGTTCAATTATATATAATTTACTTAAGGTTGTCAGGTGGGGGTTCAAAAAAAATATGGAGCAGTTTTGGCTCCCTAAATATAGGGAGTATAGTTGCAATCCCAAAAGCAGAGAGGCATATTGCAAGGCTCTTAAAGGGTGTTTTAGGGAGGAGTGCTTGACTAATATATAATTTACTTATGATTTTAGGGTGTTTTTGGGAGGCAATGGCGAGGCTCTTGGATGGTGTTTTTGGGAGGAATGCTCGATTATGTATAATTTACTTAAAGTTCTCAGGTGGGGGTTCAAACTAAATATAGAGTAGTTTTGGCTTTCCAAATATAGGGAGTCTAGTAGCAATCCTAATAAATAGAGAGCATATTATGTGGCTCTTAGAGAGTGTTTTAGGGAGGAGTTCTCAATTGTATATAATTTCCTTGAGGTTGTTAGGTGGGGGTTAAAAAAAAATATACAGCAGTTTTGGCTCCATAAATATAGGGAGTGTAGTAGCAATCCTAAAAATAGAGAGCATATAGCGAGGCTCTTAGAGGGTGTTTTAGGTAGGAGTGCTCAATTATATATAATTCACTTAAGGTTATCCGGTGGGGGTTTAAAAAAAATATAGAGCGGTTTTGGTTCCCTAAATATAGCGATTCTAGTAGCAATCTCAAAAATACCGAGCATATTACGAGACTTTAAGAAGGTACTTTAGGAAGGAGTGCCTCATTTATATATAATTTACTTATGATTTTAGGGTGTTTTTAGGAGGTAATAGTGAGACCCTTAGAGGGTATTCTTGGGAGGTCTGCTCGATTATATATAATTTTCTAAAGATTGTCGGGTGGGGGTTAAAAAAAATATAGTACAGTTTTGTCTCCCTAAATATATAAAGTTTAGTAGTAATCCCAAAAATAGAGAGTATACTGCAAGGCTCTTAGAAAGTATTTTAGGAAGGAGTGCTCAATTATATATAATTTAGTTATGATTATCGGGTGGGAGCCTTGAGAAATTAGGAGAGATTTTGGCTCCCCAAATATAGGAAGTTTAGTAGCGATCCCAAAAATAAGGAGGCAATGGTGAGGCTCAAATAAGGTATTTTTGGGAAGAATGCTCGATTGTATATAATTTACTTAAGGTTGACGGGTGGGGGTTCAAAAAAAATATAGAATGATTTTTGCTCCCTAAATATAGGGAGTCTAGTAGCAATCCCAAAAATAAAGGGCATATTGCGAGGCTCTTAGAGGGTATTTTTAGGAGGAGTGCTCGATTGTATATAATTTATTTAAGGTTGTCTGGTAGGTGTTCAAAAAAAATATAGAGCAGTTTTGGCTACCTAATTATAGGGAGTCTAGTAGTAATCCCAAAAATAGAAAGGCATTTTGCAAGGCTCTTAGAGGGTGTTTTAGGGAGGAGTGCTTGATTTATATATAATTTACATATAATTTTAGGGTGTTTTTGGGAGGCAATGGCGAGGCTCTTAGAGGATGTTTTTGGGAGAATTACCCAATTGTATATAATTTACTTAAGGTTGTCGGGTGGGGGTTCAAAAAAAATATATAGTGGTTTTGGCTCCATAAATATATAGTCTACAAGCTATCCTAAAAATAGAGAGCATATTGTTAGGCTCATAGAGGGTATTTTAGGATGGAGTGCTCGATTGTATATAATTCACATAGGGTTATCCGGTGGGGGTTCAAAAAAAATATTGAGCGATTTTGGCTCCCTAAATAAAGAAAGTCTAGTAGCAATCCCAAAAATAGAGAGCATATTGTGAGGCTCTTAGCGGGTATATTAGGGAGGAGTGCTCGATTGTATATAATTTACTTAAGGTTATCGGGTGGCGGTTCAAAAAAAATATAGAGTGGTTTTGCCTTTCTAAATATAGGGAATCTAGTAGTAATCCCAAAAATAGAGAGCATATTGCAAGGCTATTAGATGGTGTTTTTGGGTGGAACGCTCGATTTTATATAATTTACTTAAGGTTGTCGGGTGGGGATTCAAAAAAAATATGGAGCTATTTTGGATCCCTAAATATAGGGAGTCTAGTAGCAATCCCAACAATATAGAGCATATTGCGAGGCTCTTAGAGGGTGTTTTGGGGAGAAGTGCTCGATTGTATATAATTTACTTAAGGTTGTCGAGTGGGGGATAAAAAAAAATATCGAGCAATTTTTGCTCCCTAAATATAGGGAGTCTAGTAGCAATCCGAAAAATAGAGAGGCATATTGTGAGGCTCTCAGAAAGTGTTTTAGGGAGGAGTGCTTGATTTATATATAATTTACTTATGATTTTAGGATGTTTTTGGAAGGCAATGATGAGGCTCTTAGAGAGTGTTTTTGGGATGAATGCTCGATTGTGTATAATTTACTTAAAGTTGTCAAGTAGGGGTTCAAACAAAATATGGAGTGGTTTTAGCTCCCAAAATATAGGGAGTCTGGTAGTAATCCTAAAAAATAGAGAGTATATTGCGAGGATCTTAGATGGTGTTTTAGGAAGGAGTGCTCAAATATATATAATTTACTTATGGTTGTCGGGTGGGGGTTCAAAAAAAATATAGTGCAGTTTTGGCTCCTTAAATTTAGAGAATCTTGTAACAATCCTAAGAATAGAGAGACATATTGCGAGGCTCTTAAAGGGTATTTTAGAGAGGAATGCTTGATTTATATATAATTTACTTATTATTTTCGGGTATTTTTGGGTGGCATTGGGGAGGCTCTTAGAGGGTGTTTTTGGAAGGAATGCTCGATTTTATATAATTTACTTAAGGTTGATGGGTGGGGGTTTAAAAAAAATATAAAGCAGTTTTGGCTCCTTAAATATAAGGAGTCTAGTAGCAATCCCAAAAATAGAAAGCATATTACCAAGCTCTTAGAGGGTGTTTTAGAAAGAAATGCTCTATTGTATATAATTTACTTAAGGTTGTCGGGTGGGCGTTCAAAAAAAATATAGAGCGATTTTGGCTCCCTAAATATAGGGAGTCTAGAAGCAATCCCAAAAATAGAAAGGCATATTGTGAGTCTCTTAGAGGGTGTTTTAGGGAGGAGTGCTTGAGTTATATAGAATTTACTTATGACTTTAGGGTGTTTTAGTGATGAAATGGAAAGGCTCTTAAAGGGTGTTTTTAGGAGGAATGCTCGATTGTACATAATTTACTTAAGGTTATCGGGTGTGGGTTGAAAAAAAATATGGAGCGGTTTTGGCACCATAAATTTAGGGAGTCTAGCAGCAATCCCAGAAATAGAGAGCATATTGCGAGTCTTTATAGGGTGTTTTAAGGAGGAGTGCTCGATGATATATAATTCACTTAAGTTTGTCGGGTGGGGTTCAAAAAATATATGGGCGGTTTTGGCTTCTTTAATTTAGGGAGTCTAGTTGAAATCACAAAAATAGAGAGCAAATTGCGAGACTTTTAGAGGGTATTTTAGAAAGGAGTACTCGATTGTATATAATTTACTTAAGGTTGTCGGGTGGGCATTCCAAAAAAATAAGGAGCGATTTTGGCTATCGAAATATAGGGAGTCTAGTTACAATACTAAAAATAGAAAGGCATTTTACGAGGCTCTTATAGGATATTTTAGAGAGGAGTGTGTGATTTATATATAATTTACCTATAATTTTAGGATATTTTTAGGAGACAATAGTGAGGATCATAGAGGGTGTTTTTGGAGTGAATGCTCGATTGTATATAATTTACTTATGGTTATAGGGTGTTTTTGGGCTCCTTAAATATACGAAGTCTAGTAGCAATCCCAAAAATAGAGAGCATATTACCAGGCTCTTAGAGGTGTTTTAGGAACAAGTGCTAGATTGTATATAATTTACTTAAGGTTGTCGGATGGGTGTTAAAAAAAATATAGAGCTGTTTCGGCTCCCTAAATATAGAAAGTCTAGTAGCAATCCCTAAAGTAGAAAGCCTTATTGCGAGTCTCTTAGAGGGTGTTTTAGGGAGGAGTACTTGATTTATATATAATTTACTTATGATTTTATGGTGTTTTTAGGAGGCAATGGCGAGGCTCTTAGATAGTTATTATAGGAGGAATGCTTGATTGTATATAATTTACTTAAGGTTGTCGGGTGGGGGTTCAAAAAAAATATGGAGCGATTTTGGCTTCCTAAAAATAGGGAGTCTAGTAGCAATACCAAAAATAGAGAGCATATTGCGAGTCTTTTAAAGGGTGTTTTAGGGAGGAGTGCTCGATTGTATATAATTCACTAAAGGTTATCGCGTGGGGGTTCAAAAAATATATGAGGCAGTTTGGCTCTCTAAATATAGGGAGTCTAGTAGCATTGTCAAAAATAGAGAGCATATTACGAGGCTCTTAGAGGGTATTTTAAGGAGGAGTGCTCGGTTGTATGTAATTTAACTAAGGTTGTCGGGTGGAGGTTTAAAAAAAATATAGAGCGATTTTGGCTCCCTAAATATAGGGAGTCTAGTAGCAATCCCAAAAACAGAGAGCATATTGCAAGGCTATTAGATGGTGTTTTTAAAAGGAATGCTTGATTGTATATAATTTACTTAAGGTTGTCGGGTGGGGTTTCAAAAAAAATATGGAGCGGTTTTGGTTCCCTAAATATAGGGAGTCTAGTAGCAATCTAAAAAATAGAGTGCATATTACCAGGCTCTTTGAGGGTGTTTTAGGAAGGATTGTTCGATTGTATATAATTTACTTAAGGTTATCAGGTGGGTGTTCAAAAAAAAAATAGAACGGTTTTGGCTCCCTAAATATAGGGAGTCTAGTAGCAATCCCAAAAATAGAAAGGCATATTGCGAGTCTCTTAGAGGGTGTTTTAAGGAGGAGTGCTTGATTTATATATAATTTATTTATGATTTTAGGGTGTTTTTGGGAGGCAATGGCGAGGCTTTTAGAGGGTGTTTTTTGGAGAAATGCTCAATTGTATATAATTTACTTAAGGCTGTTGGGTGTGGGTTCAAAAAAAATATAGAGTGGTTTTGGCTCCCTAAATATAGGGAGTCTAGTAGCAATCCCAAAAATAGAGAGCATATTGCGAGTCTCTTAGAGGGTATTTTAAGGAGGAGTGCTTGATTGTATATAATTCACATATGGTTATTGGGTGGGGGTTCAAAAAAAATATGGGGCGATTTTGGCTCCCTTAATATAGGGAGTCTAGTAGCAATCACAAAACTAGAGAGCATATTGTGAGACTTTTTTAGGATATTTTAGGGAGGAGTGCTCGATTGTATATAATTTACTCAAGGTTGTTAGGTGGGCATTCAAAAAATATATGGAGCGGATTTGGCTACCAAAGTATAGGAAGTCTAGTTGCAATCCAAAAATAGAAAGGCATATTGCGAGGCTCCTATAGGGTATTTTAGGGCAGAGTGTGTGATTTTTATATAATTTACTTTTAGGAGGCAATAGTGAGGCCTTTAGAGGGTGTTTTTAGGATTAATGTTTGATTATACATAATTAACTTAAGGTTGTCGGGTGGGGGTTTAAAAAAAATATGGAGCTGTTTTGGCTCCGTAAATATAGGGAGTCTAGTAGCAATCCCAAAAATAGAGAGCATATTACCAGGCTCTTAGAGGGTGTTTTAAGAAGGAGTGCTCGATTGTATATAATTTACTTAAGGTTGTCGAGTGGGCGTTCAAAAAAAATATGGAGCAATTTTGGTTCCCTAAATATAGAGAGTCTAGTAGCAATCCCAAAAATAAAAAGGAATATTGCGAGTCACTTAGTTGGTATTTTAGGGAGGAGTGCTTGATTTATATATAATTACTTATGATTTTAGGGTATTTTTAGGAGGCAATGGCGAGGCTCTTAGGGGGTGTTTTTTGGAGGAATGCTAGATTGTATATAATTTACTTAAGGTTGTCAGGTGAGGGTTAAAAAAAAATATGGAGTGGTTTTGGCTTCCTGAATATAGGGAGTCTAGTAGCAATCCAAAGAATAGAGACGATATTGTGAGTCTTTTAGAGGGTGTTTTAGGGATGAGTGCTCGATTGTATATAATTTACTTAAGGTTGTAGGGTGGGGGTTCAAAAAAAATATAGGGTTGTTTTGGCTACCTAAATATAGGAAGTCTAGTAGTAATCCCAAAAATAAAGAGCATATTGTGAGGCTCTTACACAGTGTTTTAGGGAGTAGTGCTCGATTGTATATAATTTACCTACGGTTGTTGAGTGGGGGTTTAAAAAAATAATGGAGCGGTTTTGGCTCCCTAAATATAGAGAGTCTAGTAGCAATCCAAAAAATTAGGAGCATATTGCAAAGCTATTAGAGGGTGTTTTTAGGAAGAATGCTCGATTTTATATAATTTACTTAAGGTTGTCGAGTGGGGGTATAAAAAAAATAAGGAGAGATTTTGGTTCGCTAAATATAGAAAGTCTAGTAGCAATCCCAAAAATAGAGAGCATATTACCATGCTCTTAGAAGGTGTTTTAGGAAGGAGTGCTCGATTGTATATAATTTACTTAAGGTTATCGGGTGGGCGTTCAAAAAAAATATGAAGCAGTTTTGGCATTCTAAATATAGGGAGTCTAGTAGCAATCCCAAAAATAGAATGGCATATTGTAAGTCTCTTAGAGGGTGTTTTAGGAAGGAGTGCTTGATTTATATATAATTTACTTATAATTTTAGGGTGTTTTTAGGATGAATGGCGAGGCTCTTAGAGGGTGTATTTGGGAGGAATGCTTAATTGTATATAATTTACTTAAGGTTATCGGGTGTGGGTTTAAAAAAAATATGGAGCGGTTTTGGCTCCCGAAATATAGGGAGTCTAGTAGCAATCCCAAAAATAGAAAGCATATTGCGAATCTCTTAGAGGTTGTTTTAAGGAGGAGTGCTCGATTGTGTATAATTCACTTAAGGTTGTTGGGTGGGGGTTCAAAAAAAATATGGGGCGATTTTGGCTCCATTAATATGGGGAGTCTTGTAGTAATCACAAAAATAGAGAGCATATTGCGAGACTTTTAGTGGGTATTTTAGGGAGGTGTGCTCGACTGTATATAATTTACTTAAGGTCATCGGGTGGGCATTAAAAAAAAATATGGAGTGGTTTTGGCTTTCTAAATATAGAGAGTCTAGTAGCAATCCTAAAATTAGAAAGGCATATTACGAATCTCTTAGAGGGTGTTTTATGGAGGAGTGCTTGATTTATATATAATTTATGTATGATTTTAGGGTATTTTTAGAAGGCAATAACGAGGCTCTTAGAGGGTATTTTTGGGAGGAATGCTCGATTGTATATAATTTACTTAAGGTTGTCTGGTGGGGTTTCAATAAAAATAAGAAGCGGTTTTGCCTCCCTAAATATAGGGAGTCTAGTAACAATCCCAAAAATAGAGAGCATATTACGAGTCTTTTAGAGGGTGTTTTAGGGAGGAGTGCTCGATTGTATATAATTCACTTAAGGTTGTCGAGTGGGGTTCAAAAAAAATATAGGACGGTTTTGGCTCCCGAAATATAGGGAGTCTATTAGTTATCCCAAAAAATAGAGAGCATATTGCGAATATCTTAGAGGGTATTTTAGGGAGGAGTGCTCGATTGTATATAATTTACCTAAGGTTGTCAGGTGGGGGTTCAAAAAAAATATGAAGCGCTTATGGATCCGTAAATATAGAGAGTTAGTAGCAATCCTAAAAATAGAGAGCATATTGTGTGGATATTAGAGGGTGTTTTTAGGAGGAATGCTCGATTGAATATAATTTACTTAAGGTTGTCAGGTGGGGGTTCAAAAAAAATATGGAGTGGTTTTGGTTCCCTAAATATAGGGAGTCTAGTAGCAATCCCAAAAATAGACATCATATTTCGAGGCTATTAGAGGGTGTTTTCAGGATGGATACTCGATTGTATATAATTTAGTTAAGGTTATTGGGTGGGTGTTCAAAAAAATTATGGATCAATTTTGGCTCCCTAAATATAGGGAGTCTAGTAGCAATCCCAAAAATAAAGTGCATATTAGGTTCTTAGTGGGTGTTTTAGGGAGGAGTGCTTAATTGTACATAATTTACTTAAGGTTGTCGGGTGGTGGTTCAAAAAACATATGGAGCGATTTTGGCTTTGTCAATATAAATAGTCTAGTAGCAATCCCAAAAATTGAGAGGTATATTGTGAGGCTCATATAGGTTGTCTTAGGGAGGAGTGCTTGATTTATATATAATTTACTTATGATTTTAGGATATTTTTGGGAGGCAATGGCGAGGCCTTTAGAGGGGTTTTTGGGAGGAATGCTCGATTGTGTATAATTTACTTATGGTTGTCGGATGGGTGTTCAAACAAAATATAGAGCTGTTTTAGCTCCCTAAATATAGGGAGTCTAGTAGCAATCCCATAAAATATAGAGCATATTACGTGGCGCTTATAGAGTGTTTTAAGGAGGAGTGCTCGATTGTATATAACTTTCTTAAGGTTGTCGGGTGGGGTTCAAAAAAAATATAGAGCAGTTTTGGCTCCTTAAATATAGAGAGTCTAGTAGCAATCCCAAAAATAAAGAGGCATATTGCGAGGCTCTTAGAGGGTATTTTAGGGAGGAGTACTGGATTTTTATATAATTTACTTATGATTTTTGGGTTTTTTTGGGAGGCAATAGCGAGGCTCTTAGAGGGTGTTTTTGGGAGGAATGCTCAATTATATATAATTTACTAAAGGTTATCTGGTGGGGGTTCAAAAAAAATATGGAGCGATTTTGGTTCCCTAAAAATAGGGAGTCTAGTGGCAATCCCAAAAATAGAGAGCATATATAAGGCTCTTAGAAAGTGTTTTAGGGAGGGGTAATTAATATTATATAATTTAGTTATGATTATTGGGTGGGAGCCTTATGAAATTGGGAGCGATTTTGGCTTCCTAAATATAGGGAGTCTAGTAGCTATCCTAAAAATGAGGAGGCAATGGCGAGGCTCATATAAGGTGTTTTTGGGTGGAGTACTTAATTATATATAATTTACTTAAGGTTGGTGGGAGGGGGTTCAATAAAAATATGGAGTGGTTTTGGCTCCCTAAATATATAGAGTATAGTAGCAATCCCAATAATAGAGAGCATTTTACAAAGTTCTTAGAGGGTGTTTTTGGGAGGAATGCTCGATTGTATATAATTTACATAATATTGTGGGGTTAGGGTTCAAAAAAAATATGGAACGGTTTTGGCTCCATAAATATAGGGAGACTTGTAACAATCCAAAAAATAGAGAGCATATTGCGAGGCTCTTAAGGGGTATTTTAAGGAGGAGTTCTTGATTGTATATAATTCACTTAATGTTGGCCGGTGGGGGTTCAAAAAAAATATGGAGTGGTTTTGGCTCCATAAATATTGGGAGTATAGTAGCAATCCCAAAAATAGAGAGCATACTGCTAGGTTCTTATAGGGTATTTTAGTAAAGAGTGCTCGATTGTATAAAATTTTCTTAAGGTTATCGGGTGGGGGTTTAAAAAAAATATGTATCGGTTTTGCCTTCCTAAATATAGGGAGTCTAGTAGCAATCCCAAAAATAAAGAGCATATTGTGATGTTATTAGATGATATTTTTGGGAGGAATGCTTGATTGTGTATAGTTTACTTAAGGTTGTCAAGTGGGGGTTCAAAAAAAGTATGGAGCGGTTTTGGCTTCCTAAATATAGGGAGTCTAGTAGCAATCCCAAAAATAGAGAGCATATTGTAAGGCTCTTAGAGGGTGTTTTAGGGAGGTGTGCTTGATTGTATATAATTTACTTATGGTTGTCGGGTGGGGGTTCAAAAAAATATGAAGCGATTTTGTCTCCCTAAATATAGGGAGTTTAGTAGTAATCCCAAAAATAGAGAGGCATATTGCGAGGCTCTTAGATGGTGTTTTAGGGAGGAGTACTTGATTTATATATAATTTACTTATGATTTTAGGGTGTTTTTAGGAGGCAATGGCGAGGCTCTTAGATGGTGTTTTTGGGAGGAATGCTCGAATATATATAATTTACTAAATATTGTTCGGTGGGGTTTCAAAAAAAATATAGAGTGGTTTTGGCTCCCTAAATATAGGGAGTATAGTAGGAATCCCAAAAATAGGGAACATATTATGAGGCTCTTAGAAAGTATTTTAGAGAGGAGTGCTCGATTGTATATAATTTTGTTATGATTATCGGGTGCGAGCTTTGTGAAATTAGGAGCAATTTTGGCTCCCCAAATATAGGGAGTCTAGTGGCGATTCAAAAAATAAGGAGGCAATGGCAAGGCTCATATAAGGTTTTTTTGGGAGGAATATTCGATTGTATATAATTTACTTAAGGTTGACGGGTGGGGATTCAAAAAAAATATGGAGTGGTTTTGGCTCCATAGATATATAGAGTCTAGTAGCAATCCCAAGAATAGAGAGCATATTTTGAAGCTCTAAGAGGATGCTTTAGGGAGGACTGCTCGATTTTATATAATTTACTTAAGGCTGTCGGGTAGGCGTTTAAAAAAATATGGAGCAATTTTGGCTATCTAAATATATAAAGTGTAGTAGTAATCCTATAAATATAAGGCATACTGCGAGACTCTTAGAGGGTGTTTTAGGAAAAAGTGCTTGATTTATAAATAATTTACTTATAAATTTAGGGTGTTTTTGGAAGGCAATAGTGAGGCACTTAGAGGGTTTTTAGGAGGAATGCTCGATTATTTATAATTTACTTAAGGTTGCCATGTGGGGGTTCAAAAAAAATATGGAGCGCTTTTGGCTCCATAAATATAGGGAGACTTGTAGCAATCGCAAAAATAGAAAGCATATTATGAGGTTCTTAGAGGGTATTTTAGGGAGGAGTGCTCGATTGTATATAATTAACTTAAGGTTGGCAGATGGGGGTTTAAAAAAAATAAGAAGCGATTTTGTCTCCCTAAATATAGGGAGTCTAGTAGCAATCCCAAAAATAGAGAGCATATTGCTAGGCTCTTAGAGGGTATTTTAGGGAAGAGTACTCAATTATATTTAATTTACTTAAGATTGACAGGTGAGGGTTCAAAAAAAATATGGATCGGTTTTGCCTTCCTAAATATTGGAAATCTAGTAGAAATCCCAAAAATAGAGAGCATATTGCGAGGCAATTAGATGATATTTTATGGAGGAATGATCGATTGTATATAATTTACTTAAGGTTGTCGGGTAGGGGTTTAAAAAAAAATGGAGCGATTTTGGCTCCCTAAATATAGGGAGTCTAGTAGCAATACCAAAAATAGAGAGCATACTATGAGGCTTTTAGAGGGTGTTTTAAGGAGGAGTGCTCGATTGTATATAATTTATTTATGGTTGTCGGGTGGGGGTTCAAAAAAAATATATAGCAATTTTGTCTCCCTAAATATAGGGAGTCTAGTAGCAATTCCAAAAATAGAGAGGTATGTTCCAAGGCTCTTAGAGGGTGTTTTAGGGATGAGTGATTGATTTATATTTAATTTACTAATGATTTTATGGTATTTTTGGGAGGCAATGGAAAGGCTCTTAGAGGTTGTTTTTAGGAGGAATATTTGATTATGTATAATTTACTTAAGGTTGTTGGGTGGGGGTTCAAACAAGGCTTTTAGAGGGTGTTTTCGGAAGGAGTGTTTAATTGTATATAACTTATTTAAGGTTATTGGGTGGGGGTTCAAATTAATAATGGAGCGGTTTTGGCTCCTTAAATCAAGGGAGTCTAGTAGCAATCCGAAAACTAAAGAGGCATATTGCGAGGTTCATATAGGGTGTTATAGGAATAAGTGTTTGATTTATATATAATTTTCTTATGATTTTTGGGTGTTTTTGGGAGGCAATAGTGAGGCTCTTAGAGGGTGTTTTTTGGAGGAATGCTCGATTGTATATAATTTACGTAAGGTTGACGAGTAGGGGTTCAAAAAAAATATAGAGTGGTTTTGGCTCCCTAAATATAGGGAGTCTAGTAACAATTTCAAAAATAGAGAGCATATTGTGAGACTTTTAGAGGGTATTTTAGGGAGGAGTACTCGATTGTATATAATTTACTTAAGGTTATCGGGTGGGTATTCTAAAAAAATATGGAGCGGTATTAGCTATCTAAATATAGGGAGTCTAGTTGCAATCCTAAAAATAGAAAGGCAAATTGCGAGGCTCGTATAAGGTGTTTTAGGGAGGAGTGCATGGTTTATATATAATTTACTTATGATTTTAGGATGTTTTTAAAAGGCAATGGTGAGGCTCATAGTGGATATTTTTGGGATGAATGCTTGATTATATATAATTTACTTATGGTTTTTGGGTAGGGGTTCAAAAAAAATATGGAGTAGTTTTGGATCCCTAAATATAGGGAGTCTAGTAGCAATCCTAAAAATAGAGAGCATATTATCAGGCTCTTAGAGTGTGTTTTAGGAAGGAATGCTCGATTATATATAATTTACTTAAGGTTATCGGGTGGGCGTTTAAAAAAAATATATAGCGGTTTTGGCTCCCTAAATGTAGGAAGTCTAGTAGCTATCCCAAAAATAGAAAGGCGTATTGTGAGTCTCTTTGAGGGTATTTTATGGAGGAGTGCTTGATTTATATATAATTTACTTATGATTTTAGGGTATTTTTCGGAGGTAATGGCGAGGCTCTAAGAGGGTATTTTTGGGAGGAATGCTCGATCGTATATAATTTACTTAAGGTTGTCGGGTTGGGATTTAAAAAAAATATGGAGTGGTTTTGGCTCCCTAAATATAGAGAGTCTAGTAGCAATCCCAAAAATAGAGAGCATATTGCGAGTCTCTTAGAGGGTATTTTAAGGAGGAGTGCTCGTTTGTATATAATTCACTTAAGGTTGTCGGATGGGGGTATAAAAAAAATATAGGGCAGTTTTGGCTCCCTTAACATAGGGAGTCTCGTAACAATCCCAAAAAAATAGAGAGTATATTGTGAGGCTCTTAGAGGATGTTTTAGGGAGGAGTGCTCGATTGTATATAATTTACTTAAGGTTATTGGGTGGGGGTTCAAAAAAAATATGGAGTGGTTTTGCCTCCCTAAATATAGGAAGTCTAGTAGCAATCCCAAAAATAAAGAGCATATTGCGAGGCTATTAGAGGGTGTTTTTGGAAAGAATGCTCAATTGTATTTAATTTACTTAAGGTTGTCGGGTGGGGGTTCAAAAAAATATGGAACGGTTTTGGCTCCCTAAATATAGGGTGTCTAGTAGCAATCCCAAAAATAGAGATCATATTAGGCACTTAGAGGGTATTTTAGGAAGGAGAGCTCGATTGTATATAATTTACTTAAGGTTGTCGGGTGGGGGTTCAAAAAAACTATAGAGCCGTTTTAGCTCCCTAAATATAAGGAGTTTGATAGTAATCGCAAAAATAAAGAGACATATTACAAGGCTCTTAAAGGGTGTTTTAGGGAGGAGTGTTTGATTTATATATAATTTACTTATGATTTTAGTGTGTTTATGGGTGGCAATAACGAGGCTCTTAGAGGGTATTTTTGGAAGGAATACTCGATTGTGTATAATTTACTTAAAGTTGTCGGGTCGGTTCAAACAAAATATGGTGTGGTTTTAGCTTCATAAATAAAGAGAGTCCAATAGCAATCTCAAAAAATAAAGAGCATATTGCGAGGCTCTTAGAGAGTGTTTTAGGGAGGAGTGCTCGATTTATATAATTTACTTAAGGTTATCGGGTAGGGGTTCAAAAAAAAAATGGAGCGGTTTTGGCTCCTTCATTATAGGGAGTCTAGTAGTAATCCAAAAAAAAAGAAAAGCATATTGTGAGGCTCATATAGGGTATTTTAGGGAGAGTGCTTGATTTATATATAATTTACTTATGATTTTAGGGTATTTTTAGGAGGCAATGATGAGGCTCTTAGAGGGTGTTTTTGGGAGGAATGCTCGATCATATATAATTTACTAAAGTTTATCAGGTGGGGGTTCAAAAAAAATATAGAGTGGTTTTGGCTTCCTAAATATAGAGAGTCTAGTAGCAATCGCAAAAATAGATAGCATATTGCAAGGTTCTTAGAAAGTGTTTTAGGAAAGAGTGCTCGATTGTATATAATTTAGTTATAATTATTGGGTGGGAGCCTTGAGAAATTGGGAGCGATTTTTGCTTCCCTAATATAGGGAGTCTAGTAGCGATCCCAAAAATAAGGAGGCAATAGCGATGCTTATATAAGGTAATTTTGGGAGAAATACTCGATTGTATATAATTTACTTAAGTTTAACGGGTGGGGGTTCAAAAAAAATATATAGCGGTTTTAGCTCTCTAAAAATAGGAAGTCCAGTAGCAATACCAAAAATAAAGAGCATATTGCAAGGCTCTTAGCGGGTATTTTAGGAAGGAGTACTCGATTGTATATAATTTACTTATGGTTGTCGGGTGGGCGTTCAAAAAAAATATAGAGCGGTTTTGGCTGCCTAAATATTGGGAGTTTAGTAGCAATCCCAAAAAGAGAAAGGTATATTGTGAGGCTCTTAGAGGGTGTTTTAGGGAGGAGTGCTTGATTTATAAATAATTTATTTATAATTTTAGGGTATTTTTGGGAGGCGATGGTGAGGCTCTTAGAGGATGTTTTTGGGAGAAATACTCGATTGTACATAATTTAATTAATGTTGTCGGGTGTGGGTTCAAAAAAATATAGAGCGATTTTGGCTCCAGATATATAGGGAATTTAGTAGTAACCCCAAAAATAGAGAGCATATTATGAGGCTTTTAGAGGGTATTTTAGGGAGGAGTGCTTGATTGTATATAATTTACTTAAGGTTGTTCAGTGGGGGATCAAAAAAAATATAGAGCAGTTTTGGCTCCCTAAATATACGGTGTCTTGTAGCAATCCCAAAAATAGATAGTGTATTGCGAGGCTATTAGAGGGTATTTTAGGGAGGAGTGCTCGATTGTATATAATTACTTAAGGTTATCAGGTGGGGGTTTAAAAAAAATACGGAGTGGTTTTGTCTCCCTAAATAAAGGTAGTCTAGTACTAATCTCCAAAATAGAGAGCATATTGCGTGGCTATTAGATGGCGTTTTTGGGAGGAATGCTCGATTGTATATAATTTACTTAAGGTAGTCGAGTAGGGGTTCAAAAAAATTATAGTGCGGTTTTGGCTCCCAAAATATAAGGAGTCTAGTAGTAATCCAAAAAATAGAAAGCATATTGCGAGGCTCTTAGAGAGTGTTTTAGGAAGGAGTTCTCGATTGTATATAATATACTTATAGTTATCGGGTGGGGGTTCAAAAAAAACATAGAATGATTTTTGCTTCCTAAATATAAGAAGTCTAGTAGCAATCCCAAAAATAGAGAGGCATGTTGCGAGGCTCTTAGAGGGTGTTTTAGGGAGGAGTGCTTGATTTATATATAATTTACTTATGATTTTAGGATATTTTTGGGAGGCAATGGTGAGGCTCTAAGATAGTGCTCTTTGGAGGAATTCTCGATTGTGTATAATTTACTTAAAGTTGTCGGGTGGGGGTTTAAACAAAATATGGAACAAGTTTGGTTCCATAAATATAGAGAATCTAGTAGCAATCCCAAAAATAGAGAGTATATTACAAGACTCTTAGAGGGTGTTTTAGGGAGGAGTGCTCAATTGTGTATAATTTACTTAAGGTTGTCGGGTGGGGGGTCAAAAAAATATAGAGCAGTCTTGACTCATTAAATATAGGGAGTCTAGTAGAAATCCTAAAAATAGAGAGGCATATTGTGAGGCTCTTATAGGGTGTTTTAAGGAGGCGTGCTTTATTTATATATAATTTACTTATGATTTTGGGTGTTTTTAGGAGGCAATGGCGAGGCACTTAGAGGGTATTTTTGGGAGGAATGTTCGATTGTATATAATTTACTTAAGGTTGACAGGTGGGGGTTCAAGAAAAATATGGAGCGGTTTTGGCTCCCTAAATATAGGGAGTCTAGTAGCAATCTCAAAGATTGAAAGCATAATACGAGGCTTTTAGAGGGTATTTTCGGTAGGAGTGCTTGATTGTATAAAATTTACTTAAGATTGTTGGGTGTATTGAAAAAAAATATGTAGCGGTTTTGGCTACCTAAATATAGGGAGTCAAGTTGCAATCCTAAAAATAGAAAGGCATAATACAAGGCTCATATAGGGTATTTTTGGGAAGAGTGCTTGATTTATATATAATTTACTTATGATTTTAGGGTGTTTTTGGGAGGCAATGATGAGGCTTTTAGAGGGTGTTTTTGGGTGAAAGGCTCGATTGTATATAATTTACATAAGATTGTCGGGTGAGGGTTTGAAAAAAATATGGAGCAATTTTGGCACCCTAAATATAGGGAGTCTAGTAGCAATCCCAAAAATAAAGAGCATATTGTGAGGCTATTAGAGGGTGTTTTTGGGAGGAATACTCGATTGTATATAATTTAATTAAGGTTATCGGGTGGAGGTTCAAAAAAAATATGGAGTGGTTTTGACTCCCTAAATATAGGGAGTCTAGTAGCAATCCCAAAAATAGAGAGGCATATTACGAGGCTATTAGAGGGTATTTTAGGGAGGAGTACTTGATTTATATATAATTTATGTATTATTTTATGGTGTTTTTGGGTGGCAATGGCGAGGCTTTAAGAGGGTCTTTTAGGGAGGAATGCTCGATTGTATATAATTTACTTAAGGTTGTCGGGTGGGGGTTCAAAAAAATATGGAACGGTTTTGGCTCCCTAAATATAGGGAGTCTAGTAGCAATCCCAAAAATAGAGAGCATATTGCAAGGCTCTTAGAGGGTGTTTTAGGGAGGAGTGATCGATTGGATATAATTTAGTTATGATTATCGGGGTGGGAGCCTTGAGAAATTGGGTGCGATATTGGCTCCCCAAATATAGGGAGTCTAGTAGCGATCCCAAAAATAAAGAGGCAATGGTGAGGCTCTTATAGGGTATTTTTGGGAGGAATACTCAATTATATATAATTTACTTAAGGTTGACGGGTAGGCGTTTATATAAAATTGGAGCAATTTTGGCTCCCTAAATATAAAAGTCTAGTAGCAATCCCAAAAATAGAGTGTATATTGCGAGGCTCTTAGTGGGTGTTTTAGGGAAGAGTTCTCGATTGTATATAATTTACTGAAGGTTGTCAGGTGGGTATTTAAAAAAAATATGAAGCGGTTATAGTTCACTAAATATAGGGAGTTTGGTAGCAATCCAAAAAATAGAGAGGCATATTGCGAGGCTCTTAGAGGGGGTTTTTGGTAGGAATGCTCGATTGTATATAATTTACTTAAGGTTGCCGGGTGGTGGTTCAAAAAAATTATGGAGCGGTTTTGGGTCCCTAAATATTGGGAGTCTAGTAGTAATCCCAAAAATAGAGAGGATATTGCGAGGCTATTAGACGGTGTTTTTGTGAGGAATGCTCGACTGTATATAATTTACTTAAGGTTATCAAATAGGGTTTCAAAAAAAATATGGAGTTATTTTGGCTCTTTAAATATAGGGAGTCTAGTAGCAATCCCCAAAATAAAGAGCATATTGCGAGGCTCTTAGAGAGTGTTTTGGGGAGAAGTGCTCGATTGTATATAATTTACTTAAGGTTATTTGATGGGGGTTCAAAAAAAATATTGAGCTGTTTTAGTTCCCTAAATATAGGGAATCTAGTAGCAATCCCAACAATAAAGAGGC
Organism: Chamaelirium japonicum; assembly: GCA_947650365.1. Taxonomy (NCBI): domain Eukaryota; kingdom Viridiplantae; phylum Streptophyta; class Magnoliopsida; order Liliales; family Melanthiaceae; genus Chamaelirium; species Chamaelirium japonicum. The sequence goes on from OX393549.1 coordinate 13,271,050, forward strand.
ATATTGCGAGTCTCTTAGTGGGTGTTTTAGGGAGGAGTGCTAGATTTATATATAATTTACTTATGATTTTAGGGTTTTTTTGGGAGGCAATGGCAAGGCTCTTAGAGGGTGTTTTTGGGAGGAATGCTCGATTGTGTATAATTTACTTAAGGTTGTCGGGTTGGGGTTAAAAAAAAATATGGAGCGATTTTGGTTCCCTAAATATAGGAAGTCTAGTAGCAATCCCAAAAAATAGAGAGCATGTTGCAAGGCTCTTAGAGGGTGTTATAGGGAGTACTACTCGACTATTTATAATTTACTTAAGGTTGTCGGGTGGAGGTTCAAAAAAAATATAGATCAATTTTGGCTCTTGAAATATAGAGAGCCTAGTAGTAATGCCAAAAATTAAGTGGCATATTGCGAGGCTCTTTTAGGATATTTTAGGGAGGAGTACTTTATTTATATATAATTTATTTATAATTTTAGGGTGTTTTTGGGAGGCAATGGTGAGGCTCTTATAGGGTGTTTTTGGGAGGAATGCTCGATGGTATATAATTTACTTAAGTTTTACGGGTGGGGTTTTAAAAAAAATATGGAGCGGTTTTCGATCCCTAAATATCAGGAGTCTAGTAGCAATCCCAAAAATAGAGAGCATATTGTGAGACTCTTAAAGGGTGTTTTAGGGAGGACTGCTCGATTGTATATAATTTACTTAAGGTTATCGGGTGGGCATTCAAAAACTATATGGATTGGTTTTGGCTACCTAAATATAGGGAGTCTAGTAGCAATCCCAAAAATAGAATGGCATATTGCGAGGCTCTTAGAGGGTGTTTTTAAGGAGGAGTGCTTGATTTATATATAATTTACTTATGATTTTTGGGTGTTTTTGGGAGGCAATGGCAAGGCTCTTAGAGGATATTTTTGGGAGGAATGCTCGATTATATATAATTTACTTAATATCATCGAGTGGGGATTCAAAAATAATATGGAGCAGTTTTGGCTTCCTAAATATATAGAGTCTAGTAGTAATCCAAAAAATAGGGAGCATATTGCGAGGCTCTTAGAGGGTGTTTTAGGGAGGAGTGCTCGATTGTATATTTTTAACTTAAGGTTGTCAGGTAGGGGTTCAAAAAAAATATTGTGCTATTTTGACTCCCTAAATATAGAAAGTCTAGTAGCAATCCCAAAAACAGAGAGCAAATTACGAGGCTCTTAGAGGGAATTTTAGGAAGGAGTGCTCGATTATGTATAATTTACTTTAAGATAATGGGTGGGAGTTTAAAAAAAATATTGAGCAGTTTTGGCTTCGTAAATATAGGGAGTCTAGCATCAATCCCAAAAATAGAGAGGCATATTGCGAGGCTATTAGAGGGTATATTAGGGAGGAGCACTTGATTTATATATAATTTACTTATGATGTTAGAATATTTTTGAGAGGCGATGGTGAGACTTTTAGAGGGTGTTTTTGGGAGGAATACTCAATTGTATATAATTTACTCAAGATTATTTGATGAGGGTTAAAAAAAATATATGGAGTGATTTTGTCTCTCTAAATATAAGGAGTTCAGTAGTAATCCCAAAAATAGAGAGCATATTGCAAGGCTCTTAAAGTGTGTTTTAGGGAGGAGTGCTTGATTGTATATAATTTAGTTATGATTATCGGGTAAGAGCCTTGATAAATTTGGAGCAATTTTGGCCCCCCAAATATAGGGAGTCTAGTAGCGATCCCAAAAATATAAAGGCAATGGCGAGGCTCTTAGAGGGTATTTTTAGGAGGAATGCTCGATTGTATATAATTTACTTATTGTTACCGGGTGGGGGTTCAAAAAGAGAGAATATTACTAGGTTCTTAGAGGGTATTTTAGGAAGGAGTGCTTGATTTATATATAATTTTATTTATAATTTTAGTTTATTTTTAGGCGGCAATGGCGAGGCTCTCAGAGGGTGTTTTTGGGAGGATTGCTCAATTATATATAATTCACATAAAGTTGTCAGGTTTTGGCTCCCTAAATATAGGGAGTCTACTAGCAATCCCAAAAATAGAGAGCATATTGCGAGGATCTTAGAGAGTATTTTAAAATAGAGTGTTTGATTTTATATAATTTACTTAAAGTTGTAGGGTGGGCGTTCAAAAAAAAATATGGAGCGGTTTTAGCTCCCTAAATATAGGGAGTCTAGTAGCAATTCTAAAAATATCGAGCAAATTTTGAGGCTATTAGAGGGTGTTTTTGGAAGGAATACTTGATTATATAAAATTTTCTTAAGGTTGTCGGTGGTGGTTCAAAAAATATATGGAGTGGTTTTGGCTTCCAAAATATCGAGAGTCTAGTAGCAATCCCAGAAATAGAGAGCATATTATGAAGCTCTTATAGGGTGTTTTAGGGAGGAGTACTCGATTGTATATAATTTACTTAATATTACCGGGTAGGCATTCAAAAAAAATATAGAGCGGTTTTGGCTACCTGAATATAGGGAGTCTAGTAGGAATCCCAAAAATTGAAAGGCATATGGCGAGCCTCTTAGATGGTATTTTAGGGAGGAGTTCTTGATTTATATATAATTTACTTATGATTTTAGGGTATTTTTGGGAGGTAATTATGAGGCTCTTAGAGGATGTTTTTGGGAGGAATACTCGATTGTATATAATTTACTTAAGGTTGTCGGGTGGGGGTTCAAAAAAAATATAGAATATTTTTGGCTCCATAAATATAAGCAATCCCAAAAATAGATAGCATAATACGAGGCTCTTAGAGGGTATTTTAGGGAGGAGTGCTCGATTGTATATAATTAACTTAAGATTGTCCAGTGGGGGTTCAAAAAAAGTATGGAGTGGTTTTGACTCCCTAAATATAGGGAGTCTAGTAGTAATCCCAAAAATAGAAAGAATATTACGAGGCTCTTAGAGAGTATTTTAGGGAGGAGTGCTCGTTTGTATATAATTTACTTATAGTTATCGGGTGGGGGTTCAAAAAAAATATGGAGCAGTTTTGCCTCCCTAAATATAGAGAGTCTAGTAGCAATCCCAAAAATAGAGAACATATTGCGAGGCTATTATATGGTGTTTCTGGGAGAATTGTTCGATTGTATATAATTTACTTAAGGTTGTCGGGTGGGGGTTCAAAAAAAATATAGAGCGATATTGGCTCCCTAAATATAGAGAGTCTAGTAGCAATCTCAAAAATAGAGCATATTGTGAGGCTCTTACAGGGTGTTTTAGAAAGGAGTTCTTGATTGTATATAATTTACTTATGGTTGTCGGGTGGGGGTTCAAAAATAATATGGAGCAATTTTGGCTCCCTAAATATATAGAGTATAGTTATAATCCCAAAAATAGAGAGGCATATTACGAGGCTCTTAAGGGGTGTTTTAGGGAGGAGTGCTTGATTTATATATAATTTACTTATTATTTTTTGGTATTTTTGGGAGGCAATGGCGAGGCTCTTAGAGGGTGTTTTTAGGAGGAATGCTCGATTGTGTATAATTTACTTAAGGTTGTAGGGTGGGGGTTCAAACAAAATATAGAGCAGTTTTGGCTCCCTAAATATAGGGAGTCTAGTTGCAATCCCAAAAAATAGGAGCATATTATGAGGCTCTTAGAGGGTGTTTTAGGAAAGAGTGCTCAATTGTATATAATTTACTTAAAGTTATTGAGTAAGGGTTCAAAAAAAATATAGAGCGGTTTTGGCTTTTTAATTATAGGAAGTCTAGTAGCAATCCGAAAAATAGAGAGGCATATTCCGAGGCTCTTATAGGGAGTTTTAAGGAGGTGTGCTTGATTTATATATAATTTAATTTTGATTTTTGGTTGTTTTTGGGAGGCAATGGCGAGGTTCTTAGAGGGTGTTTTTGGGATGAGTACTCGATTGTATATAATTTACTTAAAGTTGACGGGTGGGGTTTAAAAAAATATGAAGCAGTTTTGGCTCCCTAAATATAGGTAGCCTAGTAGTAATCCCAAAAATAAAGAGCATAGTACCAGGCTCTTAGTAGGTGTTTTAGAAAGGAGTGCTCGATTGTATATAATTTACTTAAGGTTGTAGGGTGGGCGCTAAAAAAAAATATGGAGTGTTTTTAGCTATCTAAATATAGGAAGTCTAGTAGCAATCCCAAAAATAGAAATGCATATTGCAAGTCTCTTAGAGGGTGTTTAAGGGAGGAGTGCTTGATTTATATATAAATTTTTTATAATTTAAAGGTATTTTTGGGAGGCAATGGTGAGGCTCTTCGAGGGTATTTTTAGGAGGAATGCTGGATTGTATATAATTTAAATAAGGTTGTGGGGTGGGAGTTCAAAAAAAATATAGAGCGATTTTGGCTCCTTGAATATTGGGAGTCTAGTAGCAATCCTAAAAATAGAGAGCATATTTTGAGTCTCTTAGAGGGTGTTTTAGAGAGGAGTGCTCGATTGTATAAAATTCACTTAAGGTTGTCGGGTGGGGGTTAAAAAAAAGATGGGACGATTTTGGCTCCCTAAATATAGGGAGTCTTGTAGTAATCCAAAAAATAAAGAGCATATTACAAGGCTCTTAGAGGGTATTTTAGGGAGGAGTGCTCGATTGTATATAATTTATATAAGGTTGTGAGGTGGGGGTTCAAAATAAATATAGAGCGGTTTTGGCTCTCTAAATATATGGAGTCTAGTAGCAATCCCAAAAATAGAGAGCATATTGTGAGGCTACTAGATAGTGTTTTTAAAAGGAATGCTCGATTGTATATAATTTACTTAAGGTTATCGGGTGGGGGTTCAAAATTAATATGGAGCGATTTTGGCTCCCTAAATATTTGGATTCTAGAAGAAATCCCAAAAATAGAGAGGTATATTGCGAGGCTCTTAAAGGTTGTTTTAGGGAGGAGTGCTTGATTTATATATAATTTACTTATGATTTTAGAGTATTTTTGGAAGGCAATGGCGAGGCTCTTAGAAGGTGTTTTTGGGAAGAATGCTCGATTGTGTATAATTTACTTAAGGTTGTCGGGTAGGGGCTTAAACAAAATATAGAGCAGTTTTGGCTCCCTAAATATAGGGAGACTAGTATCAATCCAAAAAAATGAGAGAGCATATTACGAGACTCTTAGAGAGTGTTTTAGAGATGAGTGCTCGATTGTATATAATTTACTTAAGGTTGTCGGGTGGGGTTTCCAAAAAAATATAGAGCAATTTTTGCTCCTTAAATATAGGAAGTCTAGTAGCAATCCTAAAAATAGAGAGGCATATTGTGAGGCTCTTAGAGGGTATTTTAGGAAGAAATGCTTTATTTATATATAATTTACTTATGATTTTATAGAGTTTTTAGGAGGCAATGGCGAAGCTTTTAGAGTATGTTTTTTGGAGGAATGCTCGATTATATATAATTTAGTAAAGGTTGTTAGGTGGGGGTTCAACAAAAATATTGAGTGATTTTGGCTCCGTAAATATTGGGAGTCTAGTAGCAATCCCAAAAATAGAGAGCATATTGCGAGACTCTTAGAAAGTATTTTAGGAAAAAGTACTCGATTGTATATAATTTACTTATGATTATCATATGGGAGCCTTGAGAAATTGGGAATGATTTTCACTCCCCGAATATAGGGAGTCTAGTAGCGATCCCAAAAATAAGAAGGCAATGGCGAGGCTCATATAAGGTGTTTTTGGGATGAATGCTCAATTGTATATAATTTACTTAAGATTGATGGGTAAGGGTTCAAAAAAAATATGGTTCGGTTTTGGCTCCCTAAATATAGAGAGTCTAGTAGTATTCCCAAAAATAGAGAGCATATTGTGTGGCTCTTATAGGGTATTTTAGGGAGGAGTGCTAGATTGTATATATTTCACTTAAGGTTTTCTGGTGGGGGTTCAAAAAAAATATGGAGCGATTTTGGCTCCCTAAATATAGGGAGTCTAGTGGCAATCCCAAAAATATAGAGTATATTGCAAGGCTCTTAAATGGTATTTTAGGGAAGAGTGCTCGATTAAATATAATTTACTTAAGGTTATCGGGTGGGGGTTAAAAAAAAAATGAAGCGGTTTTTCCACCCTAAATATAGGGTGTCTAGTAGCAATTCCAAAAATAGAGAGCATATTGTGAGGCTATTAGATGGTGTTTTTGAGTGGAATGCTTGATTATATATAATTTACTTAAGGTTGTTGGGTGGGGATTCAAAAAAAATATGGAGCTATTTTTGCTCCCTAAATATAGGGAGTCAAGTATCAATCCCAAAAATACAAAGCATATTGCGAGGCTCTTAGAGGGTGTTTTAGGAAGGAGTGCTCGATTGTATATAATTTACTTATGGTTGTCAAGTGGGGGTTCAAAAACAATATGGAGCGATTTTGGCTTCGTAAATATAGAGAGTTTAGTAGCAATCCCTAAAATAAAGAGGCATGTTTCGAGGCTCTTAGAGGGTGTTTTAGGGAGGAGTGCTTGATTTATATATAATTTACTGATTATTTACGGGTGTTTTTGGGAGGCAATGGCGAGGCTCTTAGAGGGTGTTTTTAGGAGGAGTGCTCGATTGTGTCTAATTTACTTAAGGTTGACGCGAGAGGGGGGGGGGGAAATAAGGAGTAGTTTTGGCTCCCTAAATATAGAGAGTCTAGTAGCAATTCCAAAAAATAGAAAGTATATTGCGAGGCTCTTAGGGGGTCGTTTAGGGAGGAGTAGTCAATTGTATATAATTTACTTAAGGTTATCGGTTGCGGGTTAAAAAAAAATATAGAGCGGTATTGACTCTTTAAATATAGGTAGTCTAGTAGAAATCCTAAAACTAGAGAGGCATATTGCAAGACTCTTATATGGTGTTTTAGAGAGGAGTGCTTTATTTATATATAATTTACTTATGATTTTTGGTTACTTTTGGGAGGCTATGGCGAGGCTCTTAGAAAGTGTTTTTAGGAGAAATGCTCAATTGTATATAATTTACTTAAGGTTGATGGTTGGGGGTTCAAAAAAAAAAGGATCGGTTTTGGCTCCCTAAATATAGGGTGTCTAGTAGCAATCCCAAAAATAAAGAGCATATTACGAGGCTTTTAGAGGGTGTTTTAGGGAGGAGTGCTCGATTCCATGTAATTTACTTAAGGTTGTCGGTTGGGCATTCAAAAAAAATATAGAGTGATTTTAGCTACCTAAATATAGGGGGACTAGTTGCATTCCCAAAAATAGAAAGACATACAGTGAGGCTCTTATAGGGTGTTTTAGGGAGGTGTGCATGATTTATATATAATTTACTTAAGATTTTAAGATGTTTTTGGAAGGCAATGACAAGGCTCTTAGAGGGTGTTTTTAGGATGAGTGCTCGAAAAAAATATGGAGTGATTTTGGCTACCTAAATATAGGGATTCTAGTAGTAATCCCAAAAATAGAGAGCATATTATGAGGTTCTTAGAGAGTGTTTTAGGGAGGAGTACTTAATTATATATAATTCAATTAAGATTATTGGGTGAGGGATCAATAAAAATATGGAGCAGTTTTGGGTCCCTAAATATAGGGAGTCTAGTAGTAATTACAAACATATAGAGCATATTGTGAGGCTCTTAGATGGTATTTTAGAGAGGAGTGCATGATTGTATATAATTTACTTAAGATTATCGGGTACGGATTCAAAAAAAATATGAAATGATTTTTACTCCCTAAATATAGAGAGTCTAGTAGAAATCCCAAAAATATAGAGGCATATTGCGAGGCACTTAGAGGGTGTTTTAGGGAGGAGTGCTTGATTTATATATAATTTATTTATGATTTTAGGGTGTTTTTGGGAGGGAACGGCGAGGCTTTTAGAAGGTGTTTTTGGGAGGAATGCTCTATTGTATATAATTTACTTAAGGTTGTCGGGTGGTCGTTCAAAAAAAATATGGAACAGTTTTGGCACCCTAAATATAATGAATCTAGTAGCAATCCCAATAACAGAAAGCATATTGCGTGGCTCTTAGAGGGTGTTTTAGGAAGGAGTGCTCGATTGTATATAATTTACTGATGGTTATCGAGTGGACATTCAAAAAAAATATAGAGCAACTTTGGTTCACTAAATATAGGGAGTCTGGTAGCAATCCCAAAAATAGAGAGGCATATTGCGAGTTTCTTAGAGGATGTTTTTAGAAGAAATGCTCAATTATATATAATTTACTAAAGGTTATCGAGTGGGGATTCAATGAAATTATTGAGCGGTTTTGGCTTACTAAATATAGGGAGTCTAGTAGCAATCCAAAAAATAGAGAGCATATTGCGAGGTTATTAGAGGATATTTTTGGGAGGAATGCTCGACTGTATATAATTTACTTAAGGTTATCGGGTAGGGGTTCAAAAAAAATATAGAGTGGTTTTGGATCTCTAAATATAGAGAGTCTAGTAGTAATCTCCAAAATAGATAACATATTGTCAGGCTCTTAGAGTGTTTTTTAGGAAAGAGTGCTCAATTGTATATTATTTACTTAAGGTTATCAGGTGGGGGTTCAAAAAAAATATTGAGCGATTTTGGCTCCTTAAATATAGGGAGTCTAGTAGCAGTCCAAAAAATAGAGAACATATTGCAAGGCACTTAGAGGGTGTTTTAGGGAGGAATGCTCGATTGTATATAATTTATTTAAGGTTATCGGGTGGGGGTTCAAAAAAATTATAGAGCAGTTTTGGCTCCTTTATTATAGGGAGTTTAATAGCGATCCTAAAAATAAGGAGGCAATGGCGAGGCATATATATGGTATTTTTGGGATAAATGCTTGATTGTATATAATTACTTAAGGTTAACGGGTGGGGGTTAAAAAAATATAGAGTATTTTTGGCTCCCTAAATATAGGGAGTCTAGTAGCACTCCCAAAAATAGAGAGCATATTGCAAGTCTTTTAGTGGGTATTTTATGGAGGACTGCTCGATTGTATATAATTTACTTATGGTTATCGGGCGGGCGTTCAAAAAAAATATGGATCGATTTTGGCCACTTAAATATATGGAGTCTAGTAGTAATCGCAAAAATAGTAAGGCATATTGCGAGGCTCTTAGAGGGTGTTTTGGGGAGGAGTGCTTGATTTATATATAATTTACTTATGATTTTAATATATTTTTAGGTGGCAATGTCAAGGCACTAAGAGGGTGTTTTTGGGAGGAATGCTCGATTATGTATAATTTATTTAAGGTTGTCAAGTTGGGGTTCAAAAAAAATATACAGCGGTTTTGGTTCCCAAAATATAGAGAGTCTAGTAGCAATCCCAAAAATAGAGAGCATATTACGAGGCTCTTAGAGGGTATTTTGGGAAGGAGTGCTCGATTGTATATAATTTATTTTAGATTGTCAGGTTGGGGTTCAAAAAAATATGGAACGGTTTTGGCTTCCTAAATATTAAGAGTCTAGTAGCAATCCCAAAAATAGAGAGCATATTATGAGGCACTTATAGGGTATTTTAGGAAGGAGTACTCAATTGTATATGATTTACTTAAGGTTATCGGGTGGGGGTTCAAAAAGAATATGGAGCGGTTTTGGATAGCTAAATAAAGGTAGTCTAGTAGCAATCCCAAAAATAGAGGGTATATTGCGAGGTTTTTAGAGGATATTTTTGGAAGGAATACTCGATTGTATATAATTTACTTAAGTTTATCGGGTGGGGGTTCAAAAAAAGAATGGAGCGGTTTTGGCTCCCTAAATATTAGGAGTCTAGTAGCAATCCCAAAAATATGGAGGCATATTGCAAGGCTCTTAGAGGGTGTTTTAGGGAGGAGTGCTTAATTTTGAGGGTGTTTTTAGAAGGAGTTGTCGATTGTATATAATTTACTTATGGTTATCGGGTTGGAGTTAAAAAATAATATGGAGTGATTTTGTCTCCCTAAATATAGGGAGTCTATTGCGAGGCTCTTAAAGTGTGTTTTAGGGAGGGGTTCTCGATTGTATATAATTTAGTTATGATTATCGGGTGGGAGCCTTGAGAAATTAGGAGTGATTTTGGCTTCCCAAATATAGGGAATCTAGTAGTAATCCCAAAAATAATCAGGCAATAGCGAGGCTCTTATAGGGTGTTTTTGGGAAGAATACTTGATTGTATGTAATTTACTTAAGGTTAACGGGTGGGGGTTCAAAAAGAATATAGAGCGGTTTTGATTCCTTAAATATAGGGAGTCTAATAGCAATCCTAAAAATATAGAGAATATTTCAAGGCTCTTAGAGGGTGTTTAAGGGAGGAGTGCTCGATTGTATATAATTTACTTAAGGTTATTGGGTGGGTGTTCAAAAAAAATATGGAGTGATTTTTGGCTACCTAAATATAGGGAGTCTAGTAGCAATCCCAAAAATAGAAAGGCATATTACAAGGCTCGTAGAGGGCATTTTATGGAGGAGTACTTGATTTATATATAATTTATTTATGATTTTAGGGTATTTTTGGGAGGCAATAGTGAGGCTCTTAGAGGGTGTTTTTGGGAGGAATGCTCGATTGTATATAATTTACTTAAGGTTATCGGGTGGGGATTCAAAAAAAATAAAGAGCGGTTTTGGCTCTCTAAATATAGGGAATCTGGTAGCAATCCCAAAAATAAAGAGCATATTACGAGGCACTTAGAGGGTATTTTAGGAAGGAGTGCTCGATTATATATAATTCACTTAAGGTTGTCCGTTGAGGGTTCAAAAAAAATATGAAACGATTTTGGCTCCCTAAATATAGGGAGTATAGTAGCAATCCCAAAAATAAAAAGCATATTTCGAGGCTCTTAGAGGGTATTTAAGGGAGGAGTGCTCGATTATATATAATTTACTTAAGATTGTCGGGTGAGGGTTCAAAAAAAATATGGAGCAGTTTTGTCTCCCTAAATATAGGGAGTCTAGTAGCAATCCTAAAAATTGAGAGCATATTATGAGGCTATTAGAGAGAATTTATTGGTAGAATGCTTGATTGTATATAATTTACTTAAGGTTTTCGGGTGGGGGTTCAAAAAAAATATGGAGTGGTTTTGGCTCCCTAAATGTAGGGAGTTTAGTAGCAATCCCAAAAATAGAGAGCATATTGCAAGGCTCTTAGAGGGTGTTTTAGGGAGTGCTCGATTGTATATAATTTACTTAAGGTTGTCGGGTGGGTATTCAAAAAAAATATGGAGCGGTTTTGGCTCCCTAAATATAGGGAGTTGAGTAGCAATCCCAAAAATAAAGTGCATATTATGAGGCCCTTAGAGCATGCTTTAGGGAGAAGTGCTTGATTTATATATAATTTACTAATGATTTTAGGGTATTTTTGGAAGGCAAAGTCGAGGCTCTTAGACGGTGTTTTTGGGAGGAATGCTCGATTATGTATAATTTACTTAAGGTTGTCATGTAGAGGTATAAACAAAATATGGAGCGGTTTTGGATCCCTATATATAAAGAGTCTGGTAGCAATCCCAAAAACTTGAGAGCATATTGCGAGGCTCTTAGAGGGTGTTTTATGGAGGAGTGCTCGATTGTAGATATTTTACTTAAGGTTGACGGGTGGGGGTTCAAAAAAATATAGAGGGGTTTTGGCTTCCTAAATATAGGGAGTCTAGTAGCAATCCCAAAAATAGAGAGTATATTACGAGGTACTTAGAGGGTGTTTTATGGAGGAGTGCTCGATTGTATATAATTTACTTAAGGTTGTCGGGTGGGCGTTCAAAAAAAATATGGTGCAGTTTTGGCTACTTAAATATTGGAAGTCTACTAGGAATCCCAAAAAATAGAAAGGCATATTGTGAGGCTCTTAGAGGGTAGTTTAGGAAGTAGTGCTTGATTTATATATAATTTATTTATGATTTTAGGGTATTTTTGGGAGGCAATAGAGAGGCTCTTAGTAGGTGTTTTTGGGAGGAATGCTCGATTGTATATAATTTACCTAAGGTTGTTGGGTGGGGGTTCTATTAAAATATGGAGCATTTTTGGCTCTATAAATAAAGGGTTTCTAGTTTCAATCCCAAAAATAGAGAGCATATTACGAGGCTCTTAGAGGGTGTTTTTGGGAGGAGTGCTCGATTGTATATAATTCACTTAAGGTTGTCGGTGGGTATTCAAAAAATATATGGAGCGGCTTTGGCTCCCTAAATATAAGGAGTCTAGTAGCAATCCCAAAAATAGAGAGCATATTGCGAGTATCTTAGAGGGTATTTTAGGGAGGTGTGCTCGATTGTACGTAATTTACTTAAGGTTGTAGGGTCGGGGTTCAAAAAAAATATAGAGCGGTTTTGCCTCCCTAAATATAGGGAGTTTAGAGGCAATCCCAAAAATAGAGAGCATATTACAAGGCTATTAGATCGTGTTTTATGGAGGAATGCTCGATTGTATATAATTTACTTAAGTTTATTGGGTTGGGGTTTAAAAATAATATGGAGCTGTTTTGGCTCCCTAAATATAGGGAGTCTAGTAGCAATCCCAAAAATAGAGAGCATATAGCGAGGCTCTAAGAGGAAGTTATAAGGAGGAGTGCTCGACTACATATAAGTTAATCAGGTTGTCGGGTGGGGGTTCAAAAAAAATATGGAGCGATTTTGGCTCTATAAATATAGGGAGTCTAGTAGCAATCCCGAAATATATAATTTATTTATATAATTTACTTATAATTTACTTATGTTTGATTTATATATAATTTACTTATGATTTTAGGGTATTTTTGGAAGGTAATGGCGAGGCTCTTAGAGGGTATTTTTGGAAGGAATGCTCGATTGTATATAATTTACTTAAGATTATCGGGCAGGGGTTCAAACAAAATATGGAGCGGTGTTGGATCCCTAAATATATGGAGTCTAATAACATTCCCTTAAAATAGAGAGCATATTGCGAGGTTCTTAGAGGGTGTTTTAGGGAGGAGCGCTCGATTGTATATAATTTTCATAAGATTATCGGGTGAGGGTTTAAAAAAAATATGAAGTTGTTTTAGCACCTTAAATATTAGGAGTCTAGTAGCTATCCTAAACATAGATAGGCATATTTCGAGTCTCTTAGAAGGTGTTTTAGGAAGGAGTTCTTGATTTATTAATTTATGTATGATTTTTGGATGTTTTTGGGAGGTAATGGCGAGGCTGTTAGAGGGTGTTTTTGGGAGGAATGCTAGATTGTATATACTTTAGTTAAGGTTGACGGGTGGGGGTTCAAAAAAAATATGGAACGGTTTTGGCTCCCTAAATATAAGGAGTCTAGTAGCAATCCCAAAAATTGAGAGCATATTGCAAGACTCTTAGAGGGTGTTTTAGGGAGAAGTTCTCGATTGAATATAATTTACTTAAGGTTATCAGGTGGGCATTCAAAAAAAATATGGAGCGATTTTGGCTACCTGAATATAGAGAGTCTAGTAGCAATCCCAAAAATAGAAAGACATATTGCGAGGCTCTTATAGGGTGTTTTAAGGAGGAGTGCTTGATTTATATATAATTTACTTATGATTTTAGGGTATTTTTAGGAGGTAATGGTGTGGCTCTTAGAGGGAGTTTTTAGGATAAATGCTCGATTGTATATAATTTACTTAAGGTTATCGCGTGGGGGTTTAAAAAAAATATGGAGTGATTTTAGCTCACTAAATATAAGGAATCTAGTAGCAATCCCAAAAATAGAGTATATATTCCGAGGCTTTTAGAGGGATTTTTGGAGAGGTATGCTCGATTGTATATAATTCACTTAAAGTTGTCGGGTGGGGGTTCAAAAAAAATATGGGGCAGTTTTGGATCCCTAAATATAGGTATTCTAGTAGCAATCCCAAAAATATAGAGCATATTGCGAGGCTCTTAGATGGTGTTTTACGGAAAAGTGCTCAATTATATATAATTTACTTAAGGTTGTCAGGTGGGAATTAAAAAAAAATATGGAGCGGTTTTGGCTCCCTAAATATAGGGAGTCCAGTAGCAATTCCAAAAATAGAAAGCATATTACGAGGCCCTTAGAGTGTGTTTTAGGGAGAAGTGCTTGATTTATATATAATTTTTTTTTGATTTTATGGTGTTTTTGGGAGTCAATGGTAAGACTCTTAAAGTGTATTTTTAGGAGAATATTATATTATATATAATTTACTTAAGGTTGATGGGTGAGGTTAAAAAAAAAATATGCAGTAGTTTTTGCTCCCTAAATAAAGGGAGTCTAGTAGCAATCCCAAAAATCAAGAGCATATTATGAGGCTATTAGAGGGTGTTTTTGGGAGTAATGCTCGATTGTATATAATTTATTTAAGGTTGTCAAATGGGGGTTCAAAAAAAATATAGAGTGGTTTTGGCTCCCTAAATATAGAGAGACTAGTAGCAATTCCAAAAATAGAGAGCATATATAGAGGGTGTTTTAAGGCGTGCTCGATTGTAAATATTTTACTTAAGGTTGTCGGGTGGGCGTTCAAAAAAAATATCGAGCGATTTTGGCTCCTTAAATATAGATAGTCTAGTAGCAATCCAAAAAATAGAGAGGTATATTACGAGGCTATTAGAGGGTGTTTTAGGGAGGAGTGCTTTATTTATATATAATTTCCTTATGATTTCTGGGTGTTTTTAGGATGCATTGACGAGGCTCTTAGAGGGTGTTTTTGGAAGGAATGCTCGATTAAATATAATTTACTTAAGGTTGATGGGTAGGGGTTCAAAAAATATATATAGTGGTTTTGGCTCCCTAAATGTAGGAAGTCTAGCAGCAATCCCAAAAATAGAGAGCATATTGCGAGGCTCTTAGAGGGTATTTTAGGGAGGACTGCTTAATTTTATATTATCTACTTAAGGTTGTCGGGTGGGCATTCAAAAAAAATATGGATCGGTTTTGGCTACCTAAATATAAGGAGTCTAATAGCAATCCCAAAAATAGAAAAGTATATTATGAGGCTCTTTGAGGGTATTTTAGAAATGAGTGCTTAATTTATATATAATTTACTTATGATTTTAGGATATTTTTGGGAGGAAATAGTGAGACTCTTAGAGGGTGTTTTTGAAAGAATTGCTCAATTATATATAATTTACTTAAGGTTGTCGGTGGGGGTTCAAAAAAATTATTTAGCTGTTTTGTCTCCCTAATAATAGGGAGTCTCATAGCAATCCCAAAAATTGAAAGCATATTGTGAGGCTCTTAAATGGTGTTTTAGGGAGTAGTACTCGATTGTATATAATTCACTTAAGGTTGATGGCTGGGGGGTTCCAAAAAAATATAGAGCGGTATTGGCTCCCTAAATATAGGGAGTCAAGTAGCAATCCCAAAAATAGAGAGCATATTATGAGGTTTTTAAAGGGTATTTTATGGAGGAGTGCTCGATTGTATATAATTAACTTAAGGTTGTCGGGTGGGGATTTTAAAAAAATATAGAGCTACTTAGGATCCCTAAATATATGGAGTCTAGTAGCAATCCCAAAAATAAAGTGCATATTGCGAGACTATTAGAGGGTGTTTTTGGGAGAAATGCTCGATTGTATATAATTTACTTAAGGTTGTCGGCTAGGGGTTCAAAAAAAATATGGAGCTGTTTTGGCACCCTAAATATAGGGAGTCTAGTAGCAATCCCAAAAATAGAAAGGCATATTACGAGGCTCTTAGAGGGTATTTTAGGGAGGAGTGCTTGATTTATATATAATTTACTTATGATTTTATGATATTTTTGGGAGGTAATGGCGAAGCTTTTAGAGGGGGTTTTTGGAAAGAATGCTCGATTGTATATAATTTACCAAGGTTGTCGGGTGGGGGTTCAAAAAAAATATGGAGCGGTTTTGGCTCCCTAAATATAGGGACTCTAGTAGCAATCCCAAAAATAGAGAGCATATTGCTAGGCTCTTAGAGTGTGTTCTAGGGAGGAGTGCTCGATTGTATATAATTTAGTTATGATTAACGGGAGGGATCCTTGAGAAATTGGGAGTGATTTTGGCTCCTCAAATATAGGGAGTATAGTAGCGATCCTAAAAATAAGGAGTCAATCACGAGGCTCTTATATGGTGTTTTTAGGAGAAGTGCTATATTATATATAATTTTCTTAAGGTTGACAGGTGGGGTTCAAGAAAAATATAATGCAGTTTTGGCTTTTTAAATATAGGGAGTCTAGTAGCAATCCCAAAAAATAGAAAGAATATTGCAAGGCTCTTAGAGGATATTTTTTGGAGGAGTCCTCGATTGTATATAATTTACTTAAGGTTGTCGGGTGGGGGTTCAAAAAAAATATAGAGGGGTATTGGCTCCCTAAATATAGGGAGTTTAGTAGTAATCCCAAAAATATAGAGCATATTGCAAGGCTCTTAGAGGGTGTTTTAGGGAGTGCTCGATTGTATATAATTTACTTAAGGTTGTCGGGTGGGTATTCAAAAAAAATATGGAGCGGTTTTGGCTCCCTAAATATAGGGAGTTGAGTATCAATCCTAAAAATAGAGAGCATATTACGTGGCCCTTAGAGCATGTTTTAGGGAGAAATGCTTGATTTATATAAAATTTACTTATGATTTTAGGGTGTTTTTGGAAGGCAAAGGCAAGGTTTTTAGACGATGTTTTTGGAAGGAATGCTCAATTATGTATAATTTACTTAAGGTTGTTAGGTATGGGTACAAACAAAATATAGAGCGGTTTGGCTCGCTATATATAAAGAGTCTGGTAACAATCCCAAAAAATTGAGAGCATATTGCAAGGCTCTTAGAGGGTGTTTTATGGAAGAGTGCTCGATTGTATATAATTTACTTAAAGTTGTCGGGTGGGGGTTCAAAAAAATATGGAACAGTTTTGGCTCCTTAAATATAGGTAGTCTAGTAGCAATCCCAATAATAAAGAGACATATTGCGAGGCTCTTAGTGGGTGTTTTAGGGAGGAGTACTTGATTTATATATAATTTACTTATGATTTTAGGGTGTTTTTAGGAGGCAATGGCAAGGCTCTTAGAGGGTGTTTTTAGGAAGAATGCTCGATTATATATAATTTACTTAAGGTTGTTGGGTGGGGGTTCAAAAAAAATATAGAGCAGTTTTGGTTCGCTAAATATAGGTAGTCTAGTAGCAATTCCAAAAAAAGAGAGCATATTGCGAGGCTCTTAGAAAGTATTTTAGGAAGGAGTTATCGATTGTATATAATTTAGTTATAATTATCAGGTGTGAGCCTTGAGAAATTAGGAACGATTTTGGCTCCCCAAATATAGGGAGTCTAGTAGCGATCCCAAAAATAAGTAGGCAATGGTGAGGCTCATATAAGGTGTTTTTGAGATAAATGCTCGATCGTATATAATTTACTTAAGGTTGACGGGTGGGGGTTCAAAAAAATATGGAGGGGTTTTAGCTCCCTAAATATAGGGAGTCTAGTAGCAATCCCAAAAATAGAGAGTATATTACAAGGCACTTAGAGCGTGTTTTAGGGAGGAGTGCTCGATTGTATATAATTTACTTAAGGTTGTCGGGTGGGCGTTCAAAAAAAATATGGTGCAGTTTTGGCTACTTAAATATTGGGAGTCTAGTAGCAATCCCAAAAATAGAAAGGCATATTGCGAGGCTCTTAGAGGGTATTTTAGGGAGTAGTGCCTGATTTATATATAATTTATTTATGATTTTAGGGTATTTTTGGGAGACAATGGAGATGCTCTTAGTGGGTATTTTTGGGAGGGATACTCGATTGTATAAAATTTACTTAAGGGTTTTGGGTAGGGGTTCTAAAAAAATATGGAGCATTTTTGGCTCTATAAATAAAGGGAGTCTAGTTAAAATCCCAAAAATAGAGAGCATATTACGAGGCTCTTAGAGGATGTTTTTGGGAGGAGTGCTCGATTATATATAATTCACATAAGGTTGTCGGGTGGGGGTTCAAAAAAAATATAGAGCGGTTTTGGCTCCCTAAATATAAGGAGTCTAATAGCAATCCTAAAAATAGAGAGCATATTGCGAGTCTCTTAGAGGGTATTTTAGGGAGTAGTGCTCGATTGTACATAATTTACTTAAGGTTGTAGCGTCGGGGTTCAAAACAAATATAGAGCGGTTTTGCCTCCCTAAATATAGAAAGTCTAGTGGCAATCCTAAAAATAGAGAGCATATTACGAGGCTATTAGATGGTGTTTTTAGGAGGAATGTTCGATTGTATATAATTTACTTAAGGTTTTTGGGTTGGGGTTCAAAAAAAATATGGAGCGGTTTTGGCTCCCTAAATATAGGTAGTCTAGTAGCAATCCTAAAAATAAAGAGCATATAGTGAGGCTCTTAGAGGAAGTTATAAGAAGGAGTGCTCGATTGCATATAATTTACATAAGGTTATCAAGTGGGGGTTCAAAAAAATAAGGAGTGATTTTGGCTCCCTAAATATAGGGAGTCTAGTAGCAATCCCAAAAATAGAGTGGCATGTTACGAGGCTCTTAAAGGGTGTTTTAGGGAGGTATGTTTGATTTATATATAATTTAATTAAGATTTTAGGGTGTTTTTGGAAGGCAATGGAGAGGCTCTTAGAGGGTGTTTTTGAGAGGAAAGCTCGATTATATATAATTTACATATGGTTGTCAGGCAGGGGTTCAAACAAAATAAGGAGCGGTTTTAGATCCCTAAATATATAGAGTCTAATAGCAATCCCATAAAATAGAGAGCATATTGCAAGGTACTTAGAGGGTGTTTTAGGGAGAAGCGCTCGATTGTATATAATTTTCTTAAGGTTATCGGGTGGGGGTTCAAAAAAAATATGAAGCTGTTTTAGCACCTTAAATATTAGGAGTCTAGTAGTTATCATAAACATAGAGAGGCATATTGCGAGTCTCTTAGAGGTTGTTTTAGGGAGTTCTTAATTTATTAATTTACTTATGATTTTTTGGTGTTTTTGGGAGGTAATGGCAAGGGTCTTAGAGGGTGTTTTTGGGAGGAATACTAGATTGTATATACTTTACTTAAGGTTGTCAGGTGGGGGTTCAAAAAAAATATGGAACGGTTTTGGCTCCCTAAATATAAGGAGTCTAGTAGCAATCCCAAATAGATAGCATACTGCAAGACTCATAAAGGGTGTTTTAGGGAGAAGTTCTTGATTGAATATAATTTACTTAAGGTTATCGGGTGGGCTTTCAAAAAAAATATGGAGCGATTATAGCTACCTGAATATAGAGAGTCTAGTAGTAATCCCAAAATAGAAAGACATATTGTGAGGCTCTTATAGGGTGTTTTAAGAAGGAGTGCTTGATTTATATATAATTTACTTATGATTTTAGGGTGTTTTTAGGAGGCAATGGCGTGGCTCTTAGAGGGTATTTTTGGGATAAATGCTTGATTGTATATAATTTACTTAAGGTTGCACATGGGGGTTAAAAAAAATATGGAGCGATTTTAGCTGACTAAATATAGGGAATCTAGTAGCAATCCTAAAAATAGAGTATATATTCCGAGGCTTTTTGATGGTTTTTTAGAGAGGTGTGCTCGATTGTATAAAATTCACTTAGAGGGTGCTTTAAGGAGTGCTCGATAGTATATAATTTACTTAAGGTTGTCGGGTGAGGGTTCAAAAAAAATATGGAGTGGTTTTGGCTTCCTAAATATAGGGAGTCTAGTAGCAATCCCAAAAATAGAGAGTCATATTATGAGGTTATTAGAGGGTGTTTTAGGGAGGAGTGCTTAATTTATATATAATTTACTTATGATTTTAGGGTATTTTTGGGTGGAAATGTCAAGGCACTTAGAGGGTGTTTTTGGAAGAATGCTCGATTGTGTATAATTTACTTAAGGTTGTCGAGTGGGGGTTCAAACAAAATATAGAGCAGTTTTATCTCCCTAAATATAGGGAGTCTAGTAGTATTCCCAAAAAATAGAGAGCATATTGCGAGGCTCTTAGAGGGTGTTAGGGAGGAGTGCTCGATATTATATAATTTACTTAAGGTTGTCGGGTGGGGGTTCAAAAAAAATATGAAGTTGTTTTGCCTCCTTAAATATAGGGAGTCTAGTAGGAATCCCAAAAATAGAGAGGCATATTGCAAGAATCTTTAAGGGTGTTTTTGGAAGAAGTGCTTTATTTATATATTATTTACTTATGATTTTAGGGTGTTTTTGGGAGGCAATAGCGAGGATCTTAGAGGGTGTTATTGGGAGGAATGCTCGATTGTAAGTAATTTACATAAGGTTGATGGGTGGGGGTTCAAAAAAAATATGGAGTGGTTTTGGCACCCTAAATATAGGGAGTCTAGTAGCAATCCTAAAAATAGAGAGCATATTACGAGGCTCTTAGGGGGTGTTTTAGGGAGGACTGCTCGATTGTATTTAATTTACTTATGGTTGTCAGGTGGGCGTTCAAAAAAAATATGGATCGGTTTTGGCTACCTAAAAATAGAGAGTCTAGTAGCAATCGTAAAATTAGAAAGGCATATTGCGAGGCTTTTAGAGGGTGTTTTAGAGTGGAGTACTTGATTTATATATAATTTACTTATGATTTTAGGGTGTTTTTGGAAGGCAATGGCGATGCCCTTAGAGGGTATTTATGGAAGAAATGCTTGATTATATATAATTTACTTAAGGTTGTCATGTGGGGGTTCAAAAATAATATGGAATGGTTTTGGCTCCCTAAATATAGGGAGTCTAGTAGCAATCCCAAAAATAGAGAGCATATTATGAGACTCTTAGAGGGTGTTTTAGGGACGAGTGCTCGATTGTATACAATTCTATTAAGGTTGTCAGGTGGGGGTTCAAAAAAAAAATGGAGCTGTTTTGGCTCCCTAAATATAGGGAGTTTAATAGCAATCCCAAAAATAGAGAGCATATTGTGAAGTTCTTAGAGGGTATTTTAACGAGGAGTACTCAATTGTATATAATTTAATTAATGTTGTTGGGTGGGAGTTCAAAAAAAATGTAGAGCGATTTTGGATCCCTAAATATAGGGAGTCTACTAGCAATCCCAAAAATAGAGATCTTATTGTGAGGCTATTTGAGGGTGTTTTTGGGAGAAATGATCGGTTGTATATAACTTACTTAAGGTTGTCGAGTGGGAGTTCAAGAAAAATATATAGCGATTTTGACTCCCTAAATATAGGGAGTCTAGTAGCAATCCTAAAAATAGATAAGCATATTGCGACGCTCCTAAAGGGTGTTTTAGGGAGGAGTGCTTGAT
Source organism: Chamaelirium japonicum (assembly GCA_947650365.1). NCBI lineage: Eukaryota > Viridiplantae > Streptophyta > Magnoliopsida > Liliales > Melanthiaceae > Chamaelirium > Chamaelirium japonicum. The sequence goes on from OX393549.1 coordinate 13,291,963, forward strand.
TAATTTATAATTTACATATGATTTTAGGGTATTTTAAGGAGACAATGGTGAGGCTTTTAGAGTGTGTTTTTGGGAGGAATGCTCGATTGTATATAATTTACTTAAGGTTATCGGGTGGGGGTTAAAAAAAAATATGGAGTGATTTTGGCTCTCTAAATATAGGGAGTCAAGTAGCAATCACAAAAATAGAGGGCATATTGTGAGGCTCTTATAGTGTGTTTTAGGGAGAAGTGCTCAATTGTATATTATTTAGTTATGATTATCGCGTGAGAGCCTTGAAAAATTAGGAGCGATTTTAGCTTCCCAAATATAGGGAGTCTAGTAGTGATCCCAAAAATAAGGAGGCAATAGCAAGGCTCTTATAGGATATTTTTGGAAGGAATTCTCGATTTTATGTAATTTACTTAAGGTTGACGGGTGGGGGTTCAAAAATAATATGGAGCGATTTTGGCCCCTTAAATATAGAGAGTCTAGTAGCAATCCCAAAAATATAAAGAATATTGCGAGGCACTTAAAGGGTGTTTTAGATAGGAGTGCTCGATTATATATAATTTGCTTAAGGTTGTCGGGTGGGTGTTTAAAAAAAATATGGAGCTGTTTTGGCTTCCTAAATATATGGAGTCTAGTACCAATCCCAAAAATAGAAAGGCCTATTGCGAGGCTCTTAGAGGGTGTTTTTGGAAGGAGTGCTTGATTTATATATAATTTATTTATGATTTAAGGGTATTTTTGGGAGGCACTGGCGAGGCTCGAAGATTGTGTTTTTTGGAAGAATGCTCGATTATACATAATTTACTTAAGGTTTTTGGCTGGGGGTTAAAAAAAATATAGAGCGGTTTTGGCTCACTAAATATAGGGAGTCTAGTAGCAATCCCAAAAATAGGGAGCATATTGCGAGGCTCTTAGAGGGTGTTTTAGGGAGGAGTGCTCGATTGTATATAATTCACTTAAGGTTGTCGGGTGGGGGTTCAAAATTAATATAGAGTAGTTTTGCCTCCCTAAATATAGGGAGTCTAGTAGCAAGCCCAAAAATAGAGAGGTTTGTTGCGAGGCTATTACAGGGTGCTTTAGAGAGGAGTGCTTGATTTATATATAATTTACTAATGATTTTACGGTGTTTTTGGGAGGCAATGGTGAGGCTCTTATAAGCTGTTTTTGGGAGGAATACTGATTGTGTATAATTTGTTTAAGGTTGTCGGGTAGGAGTTCAAACAAAATATGGAGCGGTTTTGGCTCCCTAATTATAAGGAGTCTAGTAGCAATCCCAAAAAATAGAGAGCATATTGCAAGGCTCTTAGAGGGTATTTTAGGAAGGAGTACTCGATTGTAAATAATTTACTTAAGTTTGTCGAGTGGGGGTTCAAGAAAAATATAGAGCTGTTTTGGCTCCTTAAATATAAGGTGTCTAGTAACAATCCCAAAAATAGAGAGGCATATTGAGAGGCTATTAGAGGGTGTTTTATAGAGGAGTGCTCTATTTATATATAATTTACTTATGATTTTAGGGTGTTTTTTAGAGATAATGGCGCGGCTCTTTGAGGGTGTTTTTAGGAGGAATGTTCAATTATATATAATTTACTTAAGGTTGTCGGATGGGGGTTCAAAAAAAATATAGAGCGATTTTGGCTTCCTAAATATAGGGAGTCTAGTAGCAATCCCAAAAATAGAGAGCATATTGTGAAGCTCTTACAAAGTATTTTAGGGAGGAGTGCTCGATTGTATATAATTTTGTTATGATTATCGGGTAGGAGCCTTGAGAAAGTGGGAGCAGTTTGGCTCGCAAAATATAGGGATTCTAGTAGAGATCCCAAAAATAATGAGGCAATGGCGAGGCTCATATAAGGTATTTTTGGGATAAATGCTCGATTATATATAATTTTCTTAAGGTTAACGAGTGGTGGTTCAAAAATAATATGGAGCTATTTTGGCTCCATAAATATACAGAGTCTAGTAGCAATCCTAAAAATAGAGAACATATTACAAAGCGCTTAGAGGGTGTTTTAGGGAGGAGTGCTCGATTGTATATAATTTACTTTAGGTTATCGGGTGGGCGTTTAAAAAACTATGGAGCGGTTTTGCCTACCTAAATATAGGTAGTCTAATAGCAATGCAAAAAATAGAAAGACATATTGCGAATCTCTTATAGGATGATTTAGGGAGGAGTGCTTGATTTATATATAATTTACTTATAATTTTAGGGTGTTTTTGGGAGGCAATGGCGAGGCTCTTAGAGGGTGTTTTTGGGAGGAATACTTGATTATATATAATTTACTTAAGGTTATCGGGTGGGGGTTCAAAAAAAATATGGAGCAGTTTTGACTCCATAAATATAGGGATACTAGTAGCAATCCTAAAAATAGAGAGCATATTGCGAGGCACTTTGAAGTAGTTTTAGAGAGGTGTGCTCGATTGTATATAATTCACATAAGGTTGTCCGGTAGGGGTTCAAAAAAAAATAGAGCGGTTTTGGCTCCCTAAATATAGGGTGTCTAGTAGCAATCCCAAAAATAGAGAGCATATTGCGAGGCTCTTAGAGGGTATTTTAAGGAGGAGTGCTCGATTGTATATAATTTACTTAAGGTTATCGGGTGGGAGTTCAAAAAAAATATAGAGCGGGTTTGCTTCCCTAAATATAAAGAGTTTAGTGGCAATCACAAGAATAGAGAGCATATTGCGAGGCTATTAGATGGTGTTTTTGGGAGGAATGATTGATTGTATATAATTTACTTAAGGTTATCGGGTGGGGGTTCAAATAAAATATGGAGTAGTTTTGGTTCCATAAATATAGGGATTCTAGAAGCAATCCCAAAAATAGAGAGCATATTGTGAAGCTCTTAGAGGGTGTTTTCGGGAGGAGTACTCGATTGTATATAATTTACTTAAGGTTGTCAGGTCAGGGTTTAAAAAAAATATAGAGCAATTTTGGCTCCCTAAATATAGGGAGTCTAGTAGCAATCCCAAAAATAGAGAGGCATATTGTGGGGCACTTAAAGGGTGTTTTAGGGAGGAGTTCTTGATTTATATTTATAATTTACTTATGATTTTAGGGTGTTTTTGGGAGGCAATAGCGAGGCTCATAAAGGGTGTTTTTGGGAGAAAAAACTCGATTGTGTATAATTTACATAAAGTTGTCGGATGGGGGTTCAAAAAAATATATAGAGCGGTTTTGGCTCCCTAAACATAGGGAGTCTAGTAGCAATCTCAAAAATAAAGAGCATATTGTGAGGCTCTTACAAAGTGTTTTAGGGAGGAGTGCTCAATTGTATATAATTTAGTTATGATTATCGGGTGGGAGCCTTGAAAAATTAGGAGCGGTTTGGCTCCCTAAATATAGAGAGTCTAGTAGTGATCCCAAAAATAAGGAGGCTATGGCGAGGCTCATATAGGGTGATTTTGGGATGAATGCTCAATTGTATATAATTTGTTTAAGGTTAACGGGTGAGGGTTCAAAAATAATATGGAGCAGTTTTGGCTCCCTAAATATACAGAGTCTAGTAGCTATCCCAAAAATAGAGAACATTTTGCAAAGCGCTTAGAGGATGTTTTAGGGAGGAGTGCTCGATTGTATATAATTTACTTAAAGTTGTCGGGTAGGCATTCACAAAAAATATGGAGCAATTTTGGCTACCTAAATATAGGGAGTATAGTAGCAATGCCAAAAATAGAACGGCATATTGCGAGGCTCTTAAAGGGTGATTTAGGGAGGAATGCCCGATTGTGTATAATTTACTTAAGGTTGTCGGGTGGGGGTTCAAACAAAATATGGAGCGGTTTTGGTGCCCTATCTATAGGGAGTCTAGTAGCTATCCTAAAATATAGAGAGCATATTGTGAAGCTCTTAGAAGGTATTTTAGGGAGGATTGCTCGATTGTATATAATTTACTTCAGGTTGTCGGGTAGGGGTTGAAAAAAAATATAGAGCGGTTTTGGCCCCTTAAATATAGGGAGTCTAGTCGCAATCCTAAAAGTAGAGAGGTATATTACGAGGCTCTTAGAGGGTGTTTTATGGAGGAGTGCTTCATTTATATATAATTTACTTATGATTTTTGGGTGCTTTTGGGAGGCAATGGTGAGGCACTTAGAGGGTGTTTTTGGGAGGAATGCTCGATAGTATATAATTTACTTAAGGTTAACGGTGGGGGTTCAAAAAAAATATGGAGCGATTTTGCCTCTATAAATATAGGGAGTGTAGTAGCAATCCTAAAAATAGAGAGCATATTACGAAGCTCTTAGAGGGTGTTTTCGGAAGGAATGCTCAATTGTATATAATTTACTTAAGGTTATCGGGTGGGCATTTAAAAAAAATATAGAGCGGTTTTGGCTTCCTAAATATAGGGAGTCTAGTAGTAATCAATAAAATAGAAAGGCATATTGTGATGCTCTTATAGGGTGTTGTAGGGATGAGTGCTTGATATATATATAATTTACTTATGATTTTAGGGTGTTTTTGGGAGGTAATTGTGAGGCTCTTAGTGCGTGTTTTGGGATGAATGCTCGATTGTATATAATTTACTTAAAGTTGTCGGGTAAGGGTTCAAAAAAAATATAGAGCAGTTTTGGCTCCCTAAATATAGTGAATCTAGTAGCAATCCCAAAAAAAGAGAGAACATAGCAAGGCTCTTAGAGGGTGTTTTAGGGAAGAGTGCTCGATTGTATGTAATTCACTTAAGGTTGTCAGGTGGGGGTTCAAAAAAAATATAGAGCAGTTTTGGGTCCCTAAATATAGGGAGTCTAGTAGGAATCCCAAAGATAGAGAGCATATTATGAGGCTCTTACCAAGTGTTTTAGAGAGGAGTGCTCGATTGTATATAATTTAGTTATGATTATCGAGTGGGAGCCTTAAGAAATTGGGAGCAGTTTTGCTCCCTAAATATAGGGAGTCTAGTAGTGATCCCAAAAATAAAGAGGCAATGGCGATACTCATATAGGATATTTTTGGGATGAATGCTCGATTGTATATAATTTACGTAAGGTTAACAGGTGGGGGTTCAAAAATAATATGGAGTTATTTTGGCTCCCTAAATATTTAAAGTCTAGTAGCAATCCCAAAAATAGAGAACATTTTGCAAAGTGCTTAGAGTGTGTTTTAGGGAGGAGTGCTCGATTGTATATAATTTACTTAAGGTTGTCGAGTGGGTATTCAAAAAAAATATGGAGCAATTTTGGCTACCTAAATATAGAGAGTCTAGTAGCAATGCCAAAAATAGAAAGGCATATTGCGAGGCTCTTGGAGGGTGTTTTAGGAAGGAGTGCTTGATTTATATATAATTTACTTATAATTTTAGGGTGTTTTTGGGAGGCAATAGCGAGGCTCTTAGAGGGTGTTTTTGGGAGAAATGCTTGATTGTACATAATTTACTTAAGGTTATTGGGTGGGGGTTCAAAAAAAGTATGAAACGGTTTTGGCTCCGTAAATATCGGGAGTCTAGTAGCAATCCTTAAAATAGAGAGCATATTGCGAGGCTCTTAGAATTTTTTTTAGAGAGGTGTGCTCGATTGTTTATAATTTACTTAAGGTTTCTGGTGGGGGTTTAAAAAAAATATGGAGCAGTTTTGGCTCCCTAAATATAGGGTGTCTAGTAGTAATCCCAAAAATAGAGAGCATATTGCGAGGCTCTGAGACGGTATTTTAGGGAGGAGTATTCGATTGTATATAATTTTCTTAAGGTTGTACGGTGGGGGTTCAAAAAAAATATAGAGCGATTTTACCTCCCTAAATATAGGGAGTCTAGTAGTAATCCCAAGAATAGAGACCATATTACGAGGCTATTAGATGGTGTTTATGGGAGGAATGATCGATTGTATATAATTTACTTAAGGTTATCGGGTGGGGGTTCAAAAAAAATATGGATCGGTTTTGGCTCCCTAAATATAGGGAGTCTAGAAGCAATCCTAAAAATAGAGAGCATATTGTGAGGCTCTTAGAGGGTGTTTTAGGGAGAAGTGCTTGATTGTATATAATTTACTTAAGGTTGCCTGTAGGGTTCAAAAAAAATATGGAGCAATTTTGGCTCCCTAAATATAGGGAGTCTAGTAGCAATCCCAAAAATAGAGAGGTATATTGCGAGGCACTTAGAGGATATTTTAGAAAGGAGTGATTGATTTATATATATAATTTACTTATAATTTTAGGGTATTTTTTGGAGGCAATGGCGAGGCTTATAAAGGGTGTTTTTGGAAGGAATGCACAATTGTGTATAATTTACTTAAGGTTGTCGTGTAGGGATTCAAACAAAATATATAGCGATTTTGGCTCTCTAAATATAGGGAGTCTAGTAGCAATCCTAAAAAATATAGATCATATTGTGAGGCTCTTAGAGTGTGTTTTAGGGAGGAGTGCTCGATTGTATATAATTTACTTCAGGTTGTCGGGTAGGGGTTGAAAAAACATATGGAGCAGTTTTGGCTCCTTAAATATAGGAAGTCTAGTAGCAATCCTAAAAATAGAGAGGCATATTGCAGGCTCTTAGAGGCTGTTTTAGGAAGGAGTGCTTGATTTATATATAATTTACTTATGATTTTTGGGTACTTTTGGAAGGCAATGGTGAGGCACTTAGTGGGATTTTTTGGGAGGAATGCTCGATTGTATATAATTTACTTAAGGTTGAAGGGTGGGGGTCCAAAAAAAATATGGAGCGATTTTGCCTCCATAAATATAGAGATTCTAGTAGTAATCCCAAAAATAGATAGCATATTACGAGGCTCTTAAAGGGTGTTTTCGGAAGGAATGCTCGATTTCATATAGTTTACTTAAGGTTGTCGGGTGGGCGTTCAAAAACAATATGGAGCGGTTTTGTCTACCTAAATATAGGGAGTCTAGTAGCAATCAATAAAATAGAAAGGCATATTGCGAGGCTCTTATAGAGTATTTTAGGGAGGAGTGCTTGATATATATATATATATATATATATATATATATATATATATATATATATATATATATATATATACTGAAAGGCATATTTACTTATAATTTTAGGGTGTTTTTGGGAGGTAATTGCAAGGCTCTTATAAGGTGTTTTTGGGATGAATGCTCGATTGTATGTAATTTACTTAAAGTTATCGGGTAAGGGTTCAAAAAAAATATAAAGCGGTTTTGACTCCCTAAATATAGGGATTCTAGTAGCAATCCCAAAAAAAGAGAAAATATTTTAAGACTCTTAGAGGGTATTTTAGGGAGGAGTACTCGATTGTATATAATTCACTTGAGGTTGTCGGCTGGGGGTTCAAAATAAATAAAGAGCAGTTTTGAGTCCCTAAATATAGGGAGTCTAGTAGCAATCCCAAAAATAGAGAGCATATTACGAGGCTCATAAATGTTATTTTAGGGAGGAGTGCTCGATTGTATATAATTTACTTATGGTTATCGGGTGGAGGTTCAAAAAAAATATGGCGCAGTTTTGGCTCCCTAAATATAGAGAGTCTAGTCGCAATCCCAAAAATAGAGATCATATTGCGAGGTTATTAGAGGTTATTTTTGGGAGGAATGCTCGATTGTATATAATTTACTTAAGGTTGTCGGGTGGGGGCTCAAAAACAATATGGAGAGGTTTTAGCTCCCTAAATATAAAGTGACTAGTAGTAATCCCAAAAATAGAGAGGTATATTGTGAGGCTCTTAAAAGGTATTTTAGAAAGGAGTGCTTGATTTATATATAATTTACTTATGATTTTAGGGTATTTTTAGGAGGCAATGGCGAGGATTAGAGGGTGTTTTTGGACGGAATACTCAATTATATATAGAAAGTCTAGTAGCAATCCCAAAAATAGAGAGCATATTGCGAGGCTCTTAGAGAGTGCTTTAGGGATGAGTGCTCGATTGTATAGAATTTAGTTTTGATTATCGGCTGGGAGCCTTGAGAAATTGAGAGCGATTTTGGCTCCCAAAATATAGGAAGTCTAGTAGCAAACCCAAAAATAAGGAGGCAATGGCGAGGCTCTAATAGGGTATTTTTGGGAGGAATGCTCGATTGTATATAATTTACTTAAGGTTGATGGTTAGGGGTTTAAAAAAATATAAAGCAATATTGGCTCCCTAAATATAGAGAGTCTAGTAGCAATCCCAAAAATAGATAGCATATTGGAAGGCTCTTAGAGGGTGTTTTTATTGAGGAGTGCTCAATTATATATAATTTGATTAATGTTCTCGGGTGGGCATTCAAAAAAAATATAGAGAGGTTTTTGTTCCCTAAATAGTGGGAGTCTAGTAGCAATCCCAAAAATAGAGAAGCATATTGCGAGACTCTTAGAGGGTGTTTTTTGGAGGAATGCTCGATTGTATATAATTTACTTAAGGTTGTTGGGTGGAAGTTCAAAAAAAATAAAGAGCAGTTTTGGCTCCCTAAATATAAGGAGTCTAGTAGTAATTCCAAAAATAGAAAGCATATTACGAGGCTATTAAAGGGCGTTTTTGGAAGAAATGCTCGAATGTATATAATTTACTTAAGGTTATCGGGTAGGGGTTTAATAGAAATATGGAGAGATTTTGCATTAGCACTCTAGATATAGAAAGTGTAGTTGCAATCCCAAAAATAGAGATCATATTACGAGTATCTTAGAGGGTGTTTTAATGAGGAGTGCTCGATTGTATATAATTTACTTAAGGTTGTCGGGTGGGGGTTCGGAAAAAATATTGAGCTATTTTGGCTCCTTAAATATAGGGAGTCTAGTAGTAAGCCCAAAAATAGAGAGGCATGTTGTGAGGCTCTTAGAGGGTTTTTAGTAAGGAGTGATTGATTTATATATAATTTACTTATGATTTTAGTGTGTTTTTACGAGGCAATGGTGAGGCTCTTAGGGGTTGTTTTTGGGAGGAATATTTAATTGTGTATAATTTACTTAAGGTTATTGGGTGGGGGTTCAAAAAAAATATACAGCAGTTTTGGCTCCATAAATATAGAGAGTCTAGTAGCAATCTCAAAAAATAGGGAGCATATTGCGAGGCTCTTAGAGGGTGTTTTGAGGAGGAGTGCTCGATTGTATATAATTTACTTAAAGTTATCGGGGGGGTTTCAAAACATTTATGGAGCAGTTTTGGCACCTTAAATATAGGTAGTCTAGTAGCAATCCCAAAAATAGAGAGGCATATTGCGAGGCTATTATAGGGTATTTTAGAGAGGAGTGCTTTATTTATAAATAATTTACTTATAATTTTAGGGTGTTTATGGGAGGCAATGGTGAGGCTCTCAGAGGGTGTTTTTGGGAGGAATGCTCGATTGTATATAATTTACTTAAGGTTGACAGGAAGGGGTTCAAATAAATTATGGAGCAGTTTTAGCTCCATAAATATATGGAGTCTATTAGCAATCCCAAAAATAGAGAGCATATTGCGAGACTCTTAGAGGCTATTTTAGGGAGGACTGCTCGATTGTATATAATTTACTTAAGGTTGTCGGGTAGGCATTCAAATTAAATATGGATTAGTTTTGGCCACCTAAATATAGGGAGTCTAGTAGCAATCCCAAAAATAGAAAGGCATATTGCGAGGCTCTTAGAGGGTATTTTAGGGAGGAGTGCTTTATTTGTATATAATTTACTTATGATTTTAGGGTATGTTTGTAAGGAAATAACAAGGCACTTAGAGGGTCTTTTGGGAGGAATGCTCGATTATATTTAATTTACTTAAGATTGTAGGGTGGGGGGTCAAAAAAAATATGGGGCGGTTTTGGCTCCCTAAATATAGGGAGTCTAGTAGTAATCCCAAAAATAGAGAGCATATTGCGAGGCTCTTAGAGGGTGTTTTAGGGAGGAGTGCATGATTGTATATAATTTACTTAAAGTTGTTGGGTGGGGGTTCAAAAAAAATATAAAGCTATTTTGGCTCCTTAAATATATAGATTCTAGTAGCAATCCCAAAAATAGAGAGCATATTACGAGTCTCTTATAAGGTATTTTAGGGAGGAGTGATCGATTGTATATAATTTACTTAAGGTTGTCGGGTGGGGGTTCAAAAATAATATAGAGCAGTTTTGGATCCCTAAATATAGGGAGTCTAGTAGCAATCCCAAAAATAGAAAACATATTGCGAGGCTATTAGAGGGTGTAGTTTGGAGAAATGCTCGATTGTATATAATTTACTTAAGGTTATCGGGTGGGGGTTTAAAAAAAATATGAAGTGGTTTTGGCTCCCAAAATATAGCGAGTCTAGTAGCAATCATAAAAATAGAGAGGCATATTGCGAGGCTCTTAGAGGGTGTTTTAGGGAGGAGTACTTGATTTATATATAATTTACTTATAATTTTAAGGTATTTTTGCGAGGCAATGGCGAGGCTTTTAGAGGGTGTTTTTGGGAGGAATGCTCAATTGTATATAATTTACTTAAGGTTATCAGGTAGGGGTTCAAAAAAAATATGGAGCAGTTTTGGCTCCCTAAATATATGGAGTCTAGTAGCAAACCCAAAAATAGAGAGCATATTGTGAGGCTCTTAGAAAGTGTTTTAAAGAGGAGTGCTCGATTGTATATAATTTAGTTATGATTATCGGGTAGGAGCCTTGAGAAATTAGGAGTGATTTTGGCTCCCCAAATATAGGGAGTCTAGTAGCGATACCAAAATTTAAGGAGGCAATGGCGAGGATCTTATTAGGTGTTTTTTGAAGGAATACTCATTTGTATGTAATTTACTTAAAGTTAATAGGTTAGGCTTCAAAAAAATTATGGAGCGATTTTGGCTCCTTAAATATAGGAAGTCTACTAGCAATCCCAAAAATAGAGAGAATATTATGAGGCTCTTAGAGGGTATTTAAGGTGGAGTGCTCAATTGTATGTAATTTACTTAAGGTTGTCGGGTGGGCATTCAAAAAAATATGAAGCGATTTTGGCTACCTAAATATAGGGAGTCTAGTATCAATCCCAAAAATATAATGGCATATTGTGAGGTTCTTAGAGGGTGTTTTTAGATGGAGTGTTTTATTTATTTATAATTTTAGGGTATTTTTGGAGGCAATGACGAGGCTCTTAGAGGGTGTTTTTGGAAGGAATACTCGATTGTATATAATTTATTTAAGGTTGTCTAGTGGGGGTTCAAAAAAAATATAGAGTAGTTTTGGCTCCATAAATATAGGGAGTCTAGCAGCAATCCTAAAAATAGAGAGCATATTGTGAGACTCTTAGAGGGTACTTTAGGGAGGAGTGCTCGATTGTATATAATTCACTTAAGGTTGTCAGGGGTTAAAAAAAAATATAGAGTGATTTGGGCTCTCTAAATATAGGGAGTCTTGTAGCAATCCCAAAAATAGAGTGCATATTAAGAGGCTGTTAGAGGGTATTTTAGGGAGGAGAGCTCGATTGTATATAATTTACTTAAGGTTGTCGAATAAGGGTTCAAAAAAATATGGAGCGGTTTTGGCTCCCTAAATTTAGAGAGTCTAGTAGAAATCCCAAAAATAGAGAGCATATTACGAGGCTCTTAGAGGATATTTTAGAGAGTAGTGTTTGATTTATATATAATTTATTTATGATTTTAGGGTGTTTTTGGGAGGTAATGGCGAGGCACTTAGTGGGTGTTTTTGGAAGGTATGCTCGATTGTGTATAATTTATTTAAGGTTATCGGGTGGGGGTTCAAATAAAATATAGAGCGGTTTTGGCTCCCTAAATATAGGGAGTCTAGTAGCAATCCCAAAAAATAGAAATCATATTGCGAGGCTCTTAGAGGGTCTTTTAGGGAGAAGTGCTCGATTGTATATAATTTACTTAAGGTTGTCGGGTGGGGGTTAAAAAAAATATAGAGCGGTTTTGGTATCTTAAGTATAGGGAGTCTAGTAGCAATCCCAAAAATAGACACATATTGCAAGGCACTTAAAGGGTGTTTTAGGGAGGAGTGTTTGATTTATATATAATTTACTTATAATTTTAGGGCGTTTTTTAGAGGCAATGGCGAGGCTCTTAGAGGGTGTTTTTGGGAGAAATGCTCGATTGTATATAATTTACTTAAGGTTATCAGGTGGGGTTCAAAAAACAAATGGAGTGATTTTGGCTCCCTAAATATAGGGAGTCTCGTAGCAATCTCAAAAATAAAGAGCATATTTTGAGGCTCTTAGTGGGTATTTTAGGGAGGAGTGATTGATTGTATATAATTTACTTAAGGTTGTCAGGTGGGGGTTTAAAAAAAAATATGGAGTGGTTTTGGCTCACTAAATATAAGAAGTCTACTAGCAATCGCAAAAATAGATAGGCATATAGGGAGGCTCTTATAGGGTATTTTAGAGAGGAGTGCTTGATTTATATATAATTTACTTACTATTTTACTATACTTTTGGGAGGAAATGGTGAGGTTCTTAGAGGGTTTTTTTTTGGAGAAATGCTCGATTATATATAATTTACTTAAGGTTGTCGGGTGGGGGGTTCAAACAAAATATAGAGCAATTTTGGCTCCCTAAATAGAGAAAGTCTAGTAATAATCCCAAAAATAGATAGCACATTACGAGGCTCTTTGAAGGTGTTTTAGGGAGGAGTGCTTGAATGTATATAATTGACTTAAGGTTGTTAGGTGGGGGTTCAAAAAAGATATGGAGCGGTTTTGGCTCCCTAAATATAAAAAGTCTAGTAGCAATCCCAAAAATAGTAAGGCATATTGCGAGGCTCTTAGAGGGTGTTTTAGGGAGGAGTGCTTGATTTATATATAATTTACTTATGATTTTAGGGTGTTTTTGGGAGTTAATGGCGAGGCTCTTAGAGGGTGCTTCTAGAAGAAATGCTCGATTGTATATAATTTACATAACATTATCGGGTGGGGATTTAAAAAAAATATGCAGCGGGTTTGGCTCCCTAAATATAGGGAGTCTAGTAGCAATCCCAAAAATAGAGAGCATATTGCGAGACTCTTAGAGGGTGTTTTAGAGAGGAGTGCTCAATTGTATATAATTTATATAAGGGTGTCGGGAGGGGGTTCAAAAAAAATATGGAGTGATTTTGGCTCCCTAAATATAAAGAGTCTTATAGCAATCCCAAAAATAAAGAGGCATATTATGAGACTTTTAGAGGGTATTTTAGGGAGGAGTTCTTGATTTTTATATAATTTACTTATACTTTTAAGGTGTTTTTAGGAGACAATGGTGAGGCACTTATATGGTATTTTTGGGAGGAATGCTCAATTGTATATAATTTACTTAAGGTTGTCGGGTAGGGATTCAAAAAAAATATGGGGCTGTTTTGGCTCCCTAAATATAGGGATTCTAGTAGCAATCCCAAAAATAAAAAGCATATTTCAAGGCTCTTAGAGGGTGTTTTAGGGAGAATTGCTCTATTGTATATAATTTACTTAAGGTTGTCGAGTGGGGGTTCAAAAAAAATATGGAGTGGTTTTGGCTCCCTAAATATAGCGAGTCTAGTAGCAATCCCAAAAATAGAGAGGCATATTACGAGGCTTTTTTAGGGTGTTTTAGGGAGGAGTGCTTGATATATATATAATTTACTTATAATTTTAAAGTATTTTTGGGAGGCAATGGCGAGGCTCTTAGAGGGTGTTTTTGGGATGAATGCTCTATTGTATATAATTTACTTAAACTTGTCGGGTAGGGGTTCAAAAAAAATATGGAAGTTGTTGTAAGGAGTGATTTTGGCTCCCCATATATAGGTAAGCACTTAGTAAGGATCTTGGTGGGTATTTTAGGGATGAGTGCATATTTTCTAAATTATTTACTTGTACTTATCGGGTGGGGGTCCTGAGAAATTTGGGAGCCATTTTAGTCTCCAAATATAAGGAGTTTGGTAGAAATCCCAAAATACGGAGGCATATGATAAGTCTTTTGAAGGGTGTTTAGGAGAGGAGTACTCGATTTATATATAATTTATTTTATGTTGTCAGGTTGGGGTCCTAAGAATATACGGAGCGGTTTTGGTTCCCCAATTATAGAAAGTCTGGTAAAGATTTTAAAAATAGGAAAGCACATTGCAAGTCCCTTGGAGGATGTTTTGAGGAGAATGTTTGATTTGTGTATAATTTACTTATGATTGATGGGTAGGGATCCTATGAAAATAGGGAACCACTATGACACTCCAAATATAGGGAGTCTGGTAGCTATCCTATAAATATGGATGTATATTACAAGGATCTTAGAGGGTGTTTGAGGGATGACTGCTCGATTTGTAAATTATTTTACTTACGATTGTTGGGTGGGGGTCCTGAAGTAATATACATCGATTTTGGCTACCCAAATGTAAGGAGTCTGGTAACGTTCCTAAAAGTATGGAGATATATGGTGGGGATCTTGAAGGCTATTTTGGGAAGGAGACTCCAAATATAAGGAGTCTGGTAGCGATATTAAAATAGGTTGGCATATATCGAGCCTCTTAGTAGGGTATTTTAAGGAGGAGTGCTTGATTTGTATGTAATTTACTTTTGATTATCAGGTTGGGGGTCCTAAGAAAATAGGAAAGCACGTGATGAGACTCTTGGAGGGTGTTTATGGAGGGAGTGCTTGATTTGTTTATAATTTAGTTATGATTATCGGGTTGGAGCCTTGAGAAATTGGGATCGATTTTGGCTCCCCAAATATAGGCAGTCTAGTAGCGATCCTAAAAATAAGTAGACAATGGTGAGACTCTTAGAGGGTATTTTTGGGAGAAATACTCGATTGTATAATTTACTTAAGGATGTCGGGTGGGGTTTAAAAAAAAATGGAGCGGTTTTGGCTCCCTAAATATAGAGAGTCTAGTAGCAATCCCAAAAATAGAGTGCATATTGTGAGGTTATTAGAGGGTGTTTTAGGGAGGAGTGGTCAATTGTATATAATTTACTTAAGGTTGTCGAGTGGGGGTTCAAAAAAATATAGAGCGAGTTTGTCTCCTTAAATATAGGGAGTCTAGTAACAATCAAAAAAATAGAGAGGCATATTGCGAGGCTTTTAAAGGGTGTTTTAGGGAGGAGTGCTTGATTTATATATAATTAACTTATGATTTTAGGGTATTTTTAGGAGGCAATGGCGAGGCTCTTAGAGGTGTTTTTGGGAGGAATGCTCAATTGTATATAATTTACTTAAGGTTATCGGGTGGGGGTTCAAAAAAAATATGAAGCAGTTTTGGCTCTCTAAATATAGGGAATCTAATAGCAATCTTAAAAATAAAGAGCATATTGTGAGTCTTTTAGAAGGTGTTTTAGGGAGGAGTGCTCGATTGTATATATATTACTTATGGTTGTTAGATGGGGGTTCAAAAAAAATATAGTGTGGTTTTGGCTCCCTAAATATAGGGAGTCTAGTAGCAATCCCAAAAATAGATAGGCATATTGCGAGGCTCTTAAAGGGTGTTTTAGGAAAGAGTGTCGGATTTATATAAAATTTACTTATGATTTTAGGGTGTTTTTGGAAGGAAATGGCGTGGCTTTTAGAGGTTGTTTTTGGGAGGAATGCTCGATTGTATATAATTTGCTTATGGTTATCGGATGGGGGTTCACAAAAAATATAGAAGAGATTTTAGGGATCAATTTTGGCTCTCCAAATATAGGGAAGTACTTAGTGAGGATCCTTGTTGGTGTTTTGGGGAGGAGTACATATTTTGTATATAATTTACTTATACTTATCGAGTGATGGTCCTTAAAAATTAGGAAGCGATTTTGGCTCCCCAAATATAAAGAGTTTGGTAGAAATCCCAAAATAGAGAGGCATATGGTCAGCCTTTTGAAAGGTGTTTAGAAAAGGAGTGCTCGATTTATATATAATTTATATTATGTTGTTAGGTGGGGTCCTGAAAAATAGGGTGCGGTTTTGGTACTCCAATTGTAAAAAGTCTGGTAGCGATCTTAAATATAGGAAAGCACATTGCAAGTCCCTATGAGGATATTTTGGGGAAAATATTTAATTTGTGTATAATTTATTTATTATTGACGAGTAGGGATCCTAAGAAAATAGAGAACCATTATGGCACTCCAAATATAAGGGGTATGGTGGCTATCCTAAAAATATGGAGGCACATTACGAGACTCTTGGAGGGTGTTTTAGGGATGACTGCTCGATTTGTAAATTATTTTACTTACGGCTGTTGGGTGGGGGTCCTGCAAAAATAGAGATTGATTTTGGCTATCCAAATATAAGGAGTCTGGTAATAATCCCAAAAGTATGGAGACACATGGTAAGGATCTTGAAGGTTATTTTGGGAAGGAGTGCTCGATTTGTTTATAATTTACTTATGGTTATTATATGAGTGTCCTAAAAAAATAGGAAGTTATTTTGGTTCCCCAAATATATAGAGTCTGGTAGCGATATTAAAATAGGTTGGCACATATCGAGCCTCATTGAAGAGTATTTGAAGGAGGAGTGCTCGATTTGTATATAATTTAATTTTGATAATAGGGCGGAGGATCCTAAGAAAGTCGAAAAACACATGACAAGACTTATGGAGGGTGTTTATAGAAAGAGTGCTCGATTTGTATATAATTTAGTTATGATTATCGGGTGAAAGCCTTGAGAAATCGAGAGCAATTTTGGCTCCCCAAATATATGGAGTCTAGTAGCGATCCCAAAAATAAGGAGACAATGGAGAGGCTATTAGAGGGTATTTTTGGGAGGAATGCTTGATTGTATATAATTTACTTGAGGTTATCGGGTGGGGGTTTAAAAAAAATATGGAGCAATTTTGGCTTCCTAAATATAGAGAGTCTAGTAGCAATCCCAAAAACAGAGATCATATTGTGAGGCTCTTAGAGGGTATTTTAGGGAGGAGTGTTCGATTATACATAATTTACATAAGGTTATCGGGTGAGGGTTCAAAAAAATATGGAGCGATTTTAGCTCCCAAAATATAGGGAGTCTAGTAGCAATCCCAAAAATAGATAGGCATATTGCAAGGCTCTTAGAGGATGTTTTAGGGAGGAGTTCTTAATTTATATATAATTTACTTATGATTTTAGGGTGTTTTTGGGAGGCAATGGCGAGGCTCTTAGAGGGTGTTTTTGAAAGAAATGCTCGATTGTTAATAATTTACTTAAAGTTGTTAGGTGGGGGTTCAAAAAAAATATGATAGCGGTTTTAGGAAACGATTTTAGCTCCCCAAATAAAGGGAAGTACTTATTGAGGATCCTAGGGGGTGTTTTGGGGAAGAGTGCATAATTTGTATATAATTTACTTATACTTATTGGGTGGGGCTCTTGAGAAATTAGGGAGCGATTTTAGGTCCCCAAATATAAGGAGTTTGGTAGAAATCCCAAAATAGGGAGGCATAGAATGAGGCTTTTGAAGGGTATTTAGAAGAAGAGTGCTCGATTTATATATAATTTATTTTAGGTTATCCGGTGGGGGTCCTGAGAAAATATGGAGCGGTTTTGGCGCCCCAATTGTTGAAAGTCTGATAGCAATTTTAAAAATAGCAAAGCACATTACAAGTCCAATGGAGGATGTTTTGGGGAGGATATTTGATTTGTGTATAATTTACTTATGATTAACGGGTAGGGATCTTAAGAAAATAGGGAACCATTTTGGCACACCAAATATAGGGTGTTTGCTAGCTATCCTAAAAATATGGAGGCACATTACGAGGCTCTTAGAGGGTGTTTTAGGGATGACTGCTCGATTTTATAAATTATTTTATTTACAGTTGTTGGGTGACGGTCCTATAAAATAAAGATCAATTTTGGCTACCTAGATGTAAGAAATTTGGTAACGGTCCCAAAAGTAGGGAGACATGTGGTGAGTATCTTGAAGGTTATTTTGGAAAGGTGTGCTCGATTTGTATATAATTTACTTATAGCTATCGTGTGAGTTTTCTAAAATATAGGAAATAATTTGTTTCCAAAATATAAGGAGTTTGGTAACGATATTAAAATAGGTTAGCATATATCAAGCCTCTTTGTAGTGTATTTTGAGGAGGAGTGCTCGATTTGTATATAATTTATATTTGATTATCAGATGGGGGGTTCTAAGAAAGTAGGGAAGCACATGACGAGACTCTTGGAGGGTATTTATGGAAGCAGTGCACGAATTGTATATAATTTAGTTATGATTATCGGGTGAGAGACTTGAAAAATTACGAGCGATTTTGGCTCTCCAAATATAGGGAGTCTAATAGTGATCCCAAAAATAAGGAGGCAATAGCGGGGCTCTTAGAGGGTGATTTTAGGAGGAATGATTAATTGTATATAATTTACTTAAGGTTGATGGGTGTGGGTTCAAAAAAAATATAAAGCGGTTTTGGCTCCCTAAATATAGGGAGTCTAGTAGCAATCCCAAAAATAGATAACATATTGCGAGGCTCTTAGAGGGTGTTTTAGGGAGGAGTACTCGATTGTATATAATTTACTTATAATTTTAGGATATTTTTGGGAGACAACGGCGAGGCTTTTAGAAGGTGTTTTTGGGAGAAATTCTCGATTGTACATAATTTACTTAAGGTTGTCAGGTGGGGGTTCAAAAAAAATATGAATCGGTTTTGGCTCCCTAAAATATAGGTAGTCTAGTAGCAATCCCAAAATTAGAAAAGCATATTGCGAGGCTCTTAGAGGGTGTTTTAGGGAGGAGTGCTTGATTTATATATAATTTACTTATAATTTTAGGATATTTTTGGGAGGCAATGGCAAGGCTTTTAGAGGGTATTTTTAGGAAGGAGTGCTCGATTGTATATAATTTAGGGGGTATTTTTAGAGGTATTTTAGAGGGTATTTTTAGGTATTTTTGGGCTTTTAGAGGATTTTAGAGGGTATTTTAGAGGCTTTTAGAGGGTATTTTTGGGAGGCAATGGCAAGGCTTTTAGAGGGTGTTTTAGGGAGGAGCGCTCGATTGTATATAATTTATTTAAGATTGTCGGGTGATGATTCAAAAAAAATATGGAGTGGTTTTGGCTCCCTAAATATAGGGAGTCTAGTAGCAATCCCAAGAATAGAGAGACATATTGCGAGACTCTTAGAGGGTGTTTTAGGGAGGAGTGCTTGATTTACATATAATTTACTTATGATTTTAGGGTGTTTTGGGAGGTAATGGCGAGGCTCTTAGAGGGTGTTTTTGGAACAAATACTCGATTGTATATAATTTACTTAAGGTTGTTGGGTGGGGGTTCAAAAAAAATATGGAGTGGTTTTGGCTCCCAAAATATAGGGAGTCTAGTAGCAATCCTAAAAATAGAGAGTATATTGTGAAGCTCTTAAAGGTTGTTTTAGGGAGGAGTGCTTTATTGTATTTAATTTATTTAAGGCCATCGGGTGGGGTTTCAAAAAAATATAGAGTGGTTTTGGCTCTTTAAATATAGAGAGTGTAGTAGCAATCCCAAAAATAGAGAGGTATATTGTAAAGCTCTTAGAGGGTATTTTAGGGAGGAGTGCTTGATTTATATGTAATTTACTTATGATTTAGGGTGTTTTGGAGAGGCAATTGCGAGGCACTTAGACCCTATTTGGATAAGCTCCGATCTTTTGATTCTGGATTCTTGAGAGCCCAAAAACAGAAAATACGATAAGAGTCTGTTTGGTTTAATACAAGAGCCCAAAAATTGATTCCACTGAGAGCCCAAAACTAGCTCTCTGGATTCATTTTGGGGGAGCCCAAAATAGAGGCTCCCCGATCCAGAACAAAGAATTTGATTTTTTGAAGATTGCTGTTTTAACATTGCAAAGAAGGCAGAACGCTCAACCCACGATCTCATCCTTTCCCATCCCTCGACGACGAAAATGAAACCTCATCCCCACGATACCAGGTCATCCCCCCCCCCCTCCCTCTCTCTCTCTCTCTCTCTCTCTCTCTCTCTCTCTCTCTGAACCCTCACCTTCACCCTCAAAATTACCACCGGAGGGCACCGGATCGGGCCTCCCCTCTCTCACTCTCACCGCCGGAGGGCGTCGGATCGGGGCCCCTGTGCTGCTGTCGTGTCACCGCGAGAAGGTCGGGGGGGCGCCGGATCGACCCCTCGTGTTGTGCTGCGGTTGCTCTGCGAGGTGACGGATCCCCCTGCCCTCCCCCTGCCATGCTGGACGCCAGATCGGCCTCGTTGCTCTGCAAGTTGCCAACTCGTTTGCCCAATTTTGTTGCCAACTCCACATAAACCCTGCAGGTTCTCATTGATGAAAACATTTTTGTGGGGCCATGGTGGAGGTTCTCATGAATGAAAATATTTTTGTGGAGCCATGGTATGAGCCCTGCATGTCCTTAATGATGAAAACATTTTTATGGGGCCATGGTATGAGCCCTATGGGGATGCCAGGTAAAGTTGGCAAACTTTGGCTTTTTAGCATTTCCCTCCTCAAATATAAGTTTTTTTTTTATTGGACCAACAGGCAGTCAGAGGATTGGGCGCTAGAGCAATGCCTCAATGAGGTCTGAAGATCAAAATGTGGGGAGGCAAATCAATAGTTATATATGAATTGTAATACTTTGTCTTTTTTTGTGCAAATGTGATACTTTTTGCCTTGGCATTAACATGTCACTGTGCTCCAACTAGTTGTACAATTTTGATCACATACAACATGGGTTTTCAAATAACTGTTATTCAGCCCAAAGGTTTTTTCAATTTTGCTTAGCTCGATTGACATGGTAGCGTACGAGTGGTGGTTGAATATCACTAGTGACTAACACCATCAGTCAAACTCTCACGTCAATCGGTCTGAGCAGAATCGAGAAAACCTTCAGACTTCTCGTTCTCAAATTACTTTGGCAGATCAAGTCTTATACAGGAATTACAATTACCATATTTCAAACCAATGAGCTATTGACTCTCATGTTTATAAAATATGATTTTTTTTATATAGAAATCTTTGATGATATTTTTATGGATAATTACAATAGATATTTACTATGATTTAAAAATAATGTTTCTACTTTAATTATTGTAATAGATGGCATCTACATCTTATATTCCTGTGGAGATTGGGTCTTAGTGGGTTGTCACGGCTATATGGACCCATAAGCACAAGAATCTTTACATTGATATAATGGTAGAGCATGTTAAGAAGGGGGACCTAACTACTTCGACATTTTTGAAGTCTAGCTGGAAGAAAATACATGCTGAGTTTTTTAATAAGACACAAAAAGTTTTATGATACGTAATGTGTGTTATTACTCGAAATAAACAACACTGCATTGATATGCTACGTTTGGAGCAGCACGTCTTTCTCAAGCTGTGCACTTTATTGAGGGGCAGAGTATATTTGAGAGATACTAAACATGTCAGTATTGAAGAGCGGGTGGCTATTTTCTTGATAACGTTGGGGAATCGTGACAACAACAGGGTTATTTTCTATCATTTTCAACATTCGGGGGAGACATCACGATATTTCATCCACCACCCAGTATGAATGAAACTTATAATCATATCATTTTCTTATTGTAAAATTTTATATAATATTTAGTGGTGTCGAAAAATATTATGTGGTAGATATAGGCTACCCAACTATGGCATGATATATGGCTTCACACCGATATGAGTGGTATCACTTGTTTGACTAAAGGGGAGGTGGTAATAGAAGACCTCAAAGGGCTAAATAGTTATTCAATCAGCGTCATTCTTCACTTAGAAATGTCATTGAGTGATATTTCGGCATATTGAAGGTGTGCTTTCCAATTCTGAAGTTAATGCCACCATATCCACTACATCATCAAAGGCTTATTGTGGCAGCATGCTGTATAATACATATCTATTTATGGATTGAGAGAGAGATGGATGGAATATCTGCCCGATTTGAAGGTGAAGATGTAGTATAGCAGCTAAAGATGGCCCCACAGAGCATGTTGGAATCTCTCTCAAAAAATTATTTTAAATATATTGTTTTAGTTTTGTGTTGCCAAACGAGATTCTTGGATTCTCTACTCCAAGAATCTCTAAAGCAGACTGATTTGCCAAACATGATTTTAAAATTCTGAGCTCCAAAGAAATAAGATTTTGGAATCTCAGAATCTGCTTTTCTGTTTCTGGGATTCTAGCTCCAAAAATCCCAGAATCAAAATCCTATCCAAACAGGGCCTTAGAGGGTGTTTTTGGGAGGAATGTTTGATTGTATATAATTTACATAAGGTTGTCGGGTGGGGGTTCAAAAAAAATATGGAGCGGTTTTGGCTACCTAAATATAGGGAGTCTAGTTGCAATCCCAAAAATAGATAGCACATTGCGAGGCTCTTATAGGGTGTTTTAGGGAAAAGGGCTTGATTGTATATAATTTACTTAAGGATATCGGGTGGCGGTTCAAAAAAAAATAGAGCGGTTTTGGCTCCCTAAATATAGGGAGTCTAGTAGCAATCCCAAAAATAGAGAGGCATATTGCGAGGCTCTTAGAGAGTGTTTTAGGGAGGAGTGCTTAATTTATATATAATTTATTTATGATTTTAGGGTTTTTTTAGGAGGCAATGATGAGGCTCTTAGAGGGTGTTTTTGGGAGGAATGCTCGATTGTATATAATTTACTTAAGGTTATCGGGTGGTCTTCAATAAAATATGGAAGCTATTTTAGGGAGCGATTTTGGCTCCCCAAATATAGGGAAGCACTTAGTAAGGATCCTGGTAGGTGTTTTAGGGAGGAGTGCATAATTTGTATATAATTTACTAATACTTATCTGGAGGGTGTCCTGAGAAATTAGGGAGCAATTTTGGCTCCCTAAATATTAGGAGTTTGGTAGAAATCCCAAAATAAGGAGGCATATGATAAGGCAGTTGAAAGGTGATTAGGAAATGAGTGCTCAATTTGTATATAATTTATTTTAGGTTGTCTGGTGGGGGTCTTGATAAAATAGGGAGCGGTTTTGGTGCCCCAATTGTAAAATGTCTGGTAGCAATCTTAAAAATAGGAAAGCACATTGCTAGTTCCTTTGAGGATATTTTTAGGAGGATGTTTGATTTGTGTTTAATTTAATTATGATTAACAGGTAGGAATCCTAAGAAAATAGGAAATCATTTTGGCACTCCAAATATAGGGAGTCAGGTAACTATCCTAAAAATATAGAGGCACATTATGAGGCTCTTGGAGGGAGTTTTAGGGATAACTACTCGATTTGTAAATTATTTTACGTACAATTATTGGGTGAGGGTCCTGAGAAAAAAAAGATCGATTTTGGCTACCCAAATATAAGGAGTCTGGTAATGATCCTAAAAGGATAGAGGCACGTGGTGAGTATCTTAAAGGTTATTTTGGGAAGGAGTGCTCGATTTGTATATAATTTATTTATGGTTGTCGTGTGAGTGTCCTAAAAAAATAGGAAGTGATTTTGGTTTCCCAAAAATAAAGAGTCTGGTGGCAATATTAAAAAGGTTGACACATTTTGAGCCTATTTGTAGTGTATTTTGAGGAGGAGTGCTCGATTTGTATATAATTAAAATTTGATTATCGGATGGGGGGTCTTAAGAAAGTACGGAAGCATAAGAGACTCTTGGAGGGTGTTTATAGAAGGAGTGCTCGATTTGTATATAATTTAGTTATGATTATCGGGTTGGAGCCTTGAGAAATTAGGAGCGATTTTGGCTCCCCAAATATAGGGAGTCTAGTAGCGTTCCCAAAAATAATGAGGCGATAGCGAGGCTCTTAGGGGATATTTTTGGGAGGAATGCTCGATTGTATATAATTTACTTAAGGTTGATGGGTGGGGGTTCAAAAAAAATCTGGAGCGATTTTGGCTCCCTAAATATAGGGAGTCTAATAGTAATCCAAAAAATAGACATTATATTGTGAGGCTCTCAGAGGGTGTTTTAGGGAGGAGTGTTTGATTTATATATAATTTACTAATAATTTTAGGGTGTTTTTGGGAGGCAATGGCGAGGCTCTAAGAGGGTATTTTTGGGAGAAATACTCGATTATATATAATTTACTTAAGGTTGTCCGGTGGGGGTTCGAAAAAAATATAGAGCGATTTTAGCTCCCTAAATATTAGGACTCTAGTAGCAATCCCAAAAATAAAGAGCATATTATGAGACTATTAGTGGGTATTGTAAGGAGAAATGCTCGATTGTATATAATTTACTTAAGGTTGCTAGGTGGGGGTTCAAAAAAAATATGGAGCGATTTTGGCTCCCTAAATATAAGGAGTCTAGTAGCAATCCCAAAAATAGAGAGGCATATTGCGAGGTTCTTAGAGGATGTTTTAGGGATAAGTGCTTGATTTATATATAATTTACTTATGATTATAGGGTATTTTTGGGAGGCAAAGGCGAGTCTTTTAGAGGGTGATTTTGGGAGGAATGCTTGATTTTTTATAATTTACTTAAGGTTGTCGGGTAGGGGTTTAAAAAAAATATGGAGCAATTTTACCTCCCTATATATAGAGAGTCTAGTAGCAATCCCAAAAATAGAAAGCATATTGCGAGGTGTTGTCATTACATTTATACATGTTTTTTTTGTTGATTTGCTATGCGTTATCGACCGCAAATCACATACCTCCTTTAATTTATACATAAATGACATTGCAAAATACAAATCCATGTGATGTTAACAATATATTGCATCATATTACATATTTGTGCCATAATTCTATTTTACAAAGGATAATGGATTTCTTTTCGCATAAAAATCTTAAAATAGATCACTATCGGTCTTCTACATAAAACCTTCACATTACACAGACCTCATACTTCACATGCCTGAATGGTCAATTATCAATTTCCATCGTTTTTTACTATGAGGAACTGACATGTATCATTTTGTGTTTGTTTCACAGTAAATGGGATTCGTCATCATCACATGTAGCTACAGTGGAGCGCAACTATACATTCGTCATCATCACAATATATACTTCAGTAGCAACAATAGGCGCACGTGGAGGAAATACCATAAAGGAGATGCACCCGAACTCGGAATACACCCGAACCTGCCACCTTTTCTCTCTCCTCTAGTTCTTCCTTTTATCCGTCTTGTCTTTTCCTTTTCTTTCTCCTTTCTTTTCTCTCTCTTAATTTTAGCCATTCTTAAAACCATCTCACCTAACCTCTTAGCCATCTAGCATAGCACCCGACCAACTCTCGGATCCAACCTTACCATCACCTGAGACCGAATCTAGTAGGTCTATCCGGCTCTACATGTCCAAGACCCTCCATACATCAGCTATGCATGTCACCTAATTAAAATTGACACACATCATAGCCGTGCATGCACAAGCACAAACCCAACTCTAGCCGAAGTTCATCATCTACATGCAGTCACAATACCCCATCCCTCAAGCATCGTAGACGTCTGTGCACCTGTCACAACCAACACTTGATCACAACTGTCCATTTCATAATAACCAAGCAATCGCTGATGAGCATAACAACGTTACATGCATAGAACCCATTCATATTATCTTTCCTTAACTCACGTCCTGATCATTTGCATGTATATTAATTTCCCAACAACTCTCTCTTTCTCTCTCTCTCTCTCTCTAAATAATTCTCCATTTTATTATCCCATTTAAAAAAACACATTACACCTTCTCCATCTCATCAAATCGCAGCCGTCCATTCCACTTCTCCATCCCGTGCATCAGACCCGGCCCAAACCCGAGCCATGCACGCACCCGAGATTCTCTCTCTAGACCTTTACCCGAACCCCCTCTCATATGAACCGCTGCATCTACTCTCTCTCTCTCTCTAAAATCTGAAGCGAAACCATCTTTCCAAAATTCATCACAGCCGTTCCTTGGACCCATGCAGCCATCAACCAATCTCCTCACTCCATCCCTTACCATACACAATCCCCACAATCGGCACTTGATCACAGCCTTTCAATGCATCCAATGCATGCATGCAAAATAAAAAAATAAAAAAAAAAAACAAACCCATGCAGCTGTCCACCTCTCTCTCTCTCTTAAAAACCGAGAGCCATTCAAGCCATGCAAATCCAACATCTCCCATATTTATGAGCATATTCATTTCCATATCTGAAGCCCCATCGCAGCCGTCCATGCCAACCCATACGTTGCATACACCCAAAACCAACTCCTTTCCCATGTGAACCCAGCCATGCATCCATCACAGCCCTCCATTTCACCAAGCCATGCATGATCGATGTTTCCATTCGACCCGGCCAGATCTCTTCTTTCTCTAAAACTTGGACGTGATCCTCTCTTTCCATATCTCTCATTTTCTCTCTCTAGATCTGATAATCACAGCCATCCTTTCCTAACCGATCTTCTCTCTCTCCTACTCGATCGTCTTTCTCTCTCTAGATCCTCCCCCTAAAAATCTGCTGACACCCTATTTTATCTCTCTAAAACCTGATCTCTCTCTATCTCTCTCACCGAGCCATGCAAGCACAAACCCGACCCGATCCTACCGCCTAACCATCCACGATTCCCTCCGGATTTCTTTTTCCAGATTTTCTCCCTCACAATCCCGATCGCACTCTCTTTCTCATGCAATTTCTCTCTCTCTCTCTCTCTCTCTCTCTCTCCTCTCCTCCTCTATCTCTCTCTTAAAAGCCCCTCTTTATTTCCTCCTCCTTTCTCTCATCTCTTTCCTTTTCCTCTCCACTCTCTAAAACCGTCCAAGCCCAACTCTATCTCTCTAGATCTTACCGTCCACAACCATCTCTCTCTTTATTTCCCTCAATTAAATTCCTATAATAATCCATGCATAGACACCCCGACCGGATCCCTTGTATATTTCTTTTCTTAAGAGCCATGCAGGGTTATAAATGTGTTCTTTATTCTCTCATTTACTCCCCTTTTCATTCATACCATAAAAACCCATGCAAGCTAACATCCGACCCTTTCTCTCTCTAGACTTGATCCCAATCGATCGGTTCTCCTCGCGATTGCCCTCTACATACACCTATGCATGATCAAATCCCCATCTTATGACTACTCCATCCCATGCACAACTCATACCCGAGATCCCTTCTTAAATATCCAGCCACCAAATCACATCCCTTCTCTCCTTCTCCCTCAATTCCTTCCCCTTTTATTTTTCCTTTACTTCATACCAATAAAAGACTATTTACCAAATACTACGCCTTGGGGAGCAAGCTACAAGCCGCTATAAATAGAGGGACATGGGCATGAGAGGATCATAATCAGGATCAGTTGAGTTTTTTCCATAGAGTTATCTTCAATTGTTGTTTGTAGAGCGGGTGCGAAGCAAGAGCATAGAAATATTGTAATTTCTGAAGAAGGGTTTTCAAAGTAGTGGGTGTAACATTTTTTCTTCGATTCAATAAAATCGTCTTTTATTTATATTTTCTTGCACGTAGTCTTCTCTTTCTGCAATGTTTAGTTTTATTAATTTTTCTGTTAGCATTCAAACCATGGCCGGCTAAACTCCCTCCCGCCAGGGAGAGGGGTTCAATGCCATGGTAAATATTTAGTTCGTCTCTTGCATTTTATTCTTGATTGTACTTAACGTTAATGCCTCTTTATTAATTGAATTTAGTTCTTAAGTGAGAACGAAGCTCACCCGTGTTTCCATTCAATTGGGATTCGGGTGATACTTCAACACTCAAATATTAAATCATTAACTAAGATGGCTAAGATTTTTATCATTATTTTTATCTAATTTTCATTATATAAATTTTCGCAATTGAATTAGTTTTACTTCTTCACTATAAGAAGAGTTCTATTCATAATATTATGAATATTATATAATAAAATTAGATAAAGGGGGCTTTCACTCTATATTTTCCACTTAAGTCGGTAAAAATTCCGCTCTCAAGTGTGGACTAAAAAGAATAACATTGCAAGAGAACTTTACTCCATACCATGGCTACCAAACCCCTCTCCTGGGCGGATTTGTCTTCTGATAATCCTTTTATTTAAATCTCTAGTTTTCGTTTTGCTTCTTAAAACAAAGCATCTTCAAAATAGTTTCACTTGTGATCTCTTTTCTCTAGGCATCTAATTACGTATGGTTCGATCCTTACTTGCCCTTTACTTTTAAAGTTCTCTGAGTTATATATGCAGGTATTGAAAATTTTTGAAAATTACTTCACTCCAACGATAAACAAAGAAGTAGTTATCACGAGGCTCTTAGAGGGTGTTTTAGGGAAGAGTTCCCGATCGTATATAATTTTCATAAGGTTGTCGGGTGTGTGTTAAAAAAAAATTTGGAGTGATTTTGGCACCTTAAATATATGGAGTCTAGCATTAATCCCAAAAATGGAGAGCATGTTGCGAGGCTCTTAGAGAGTGTTTTAGGGAGGTGTGCTTGATTTATATATAATTTACTTATGATTTTAGGGTATTTTTGGGAGGCAATGGCGAAGCACTTAGAGGGTGTTTTTGGGAGGAATACTCAATTATATATAATTTACTTAAGGTTATTGGGTGGGGGTTCAAAAAAAGAACAGAGCGGTTTTGGCTCCCTAAATACAGGGTGTCTAGTAGATATCCCAAAAATAGATAGCATATTGCAAGACCCTTAGAGGGTGTTTTAGGGAGGAGTACTCGATTGTATATAATTTACTTTAGGTTGTCGGGTGGAGGTTCAAAAAAAATATGGAGAGATTTTGGCTTCGTAAATATAGTGTCTAGTAGCAATCCAAAAAATAGATAGGCATATTGCGTGGCTCTTAAAGGGTATTTTAGGGAGGAGTGCTTGATTTATATATAATTTATTTATGATTTTAAAGTGTTTTTTGGAGGCAATGGCGAGGCTCTTAGAGGGTGTTTTTAGGAGGAATGCTCGATTGTATATAATTTACTTAAGGTTGTCGGTTGGGGTTAAAAAAAATATGGAGCGGTTTTGGATCCCTAAATATAGGGAGTCTAGTAAAAATCCCAAAAATAGAGAGCATATTGTGAGGCTCTTCGAGGGTGTTTTTTGGAGGAGTGCTCTATATAATTTACTTATGGTTGTCAAGTGGGGGTACAAAAAAAAAATAGAGCGGTTTTGGCTCCCTAAATATAGGGAGTCTAGTAGCAATCCCAAAAATAGAGAGGCATATTGCGAGGCTTTTTGAGAGAATTTTAGGGATAAGTGCTTGATTTATATATAATTTACTTATAATTTTAGGGTGTTTTTGGTAGGCAATGGTGAGGCACTTAGAGGATGTTTTTGGGAGGAATGCTCAATTGTATATAATTTACTTATGGTTGTCGGGTGGGGGTTCAAAAAAAATATGAAGTTGTTTTGGCTCCCTAAATATTGGGAGTCTAGTAGCAATACCAAAATAGATATCATATTGCGAGGCTCTTAGAGTGTGTTTTAGAGAGAAGTGCTCGATTATATATAATTTACTTAAGGTTATCGGGTAGAGGTTCAAAAAAAATATGAAGTAATTTTTGCTCCCTAATAAATGGAGTCTAGTAGCAATCCCAAAAATAGATGGGCATATTGTGAGGCTCTTAGAGGGTGTTTTAGAGATGACTGCATGATTTATATATAATTTACTTATGATTTTAAGGTGTTTTTGGGAGGCAATTGCAAGGCTCTTAGAGGGAGTTTTTTTGGAGGAATGCTTGATTGTATATAATTTTCTTAGGGTGGGGGTTCAAAAAAATTATGGAGTATTTTTGGCACCCTAAATATAGGGAGTCTAGTGACAATCCCAAAAATAGAGAGCATATTGCGAGGCTCTTAGAGGGTGTTTTAGGAAGGAGTGCTCGAGTGCATATAATTTACTTAAGGTTATCAGGTGGTGGTTCAAAAAAAATATGGAGCAGTTTTGGCTCCCTTAATATAGGGAGTTTAGTAGCAATCCTAAAAATAGAGCGGCATATTATGATGTTATTAGATAGTCTTTTAGGGAGGAGTGCTTGAATTATATATATAATTTACATATGATTTTAGGGTGTTTTGGGAGGCAATGGTGAGGCTCTTAGAGGGTGTTTTTGGAAGGAATGTCTGATTGTATATAAATTACTTAAGATTATCGGGTAGGGGTTCAAAATAAATATGAAGTTGCTTTGGCTCCCTAAATATAGGGAGTCTAGTAGCAATCCTCAAAATAAAGTGCATATTACGAGGCTTTTATAGTGTGTTTTAGGGAGGAGTGCTCGATTGTATATAATTTACTTAAGGTTGTCGGGTGGGGGTTCAAAAATAATATGGAGCGGTTTTGGATCCCTAAATATAAGGAGTCTAGTAACAATCCCAAAAATAGAGACGCATATTGTGAGGCTTTTAGAGGGTGTTTTAGGAAGGAGTTCTTAATTTATATATAATTTACTTATGATTTTATTGTGTTTTTGTGAGGCAATGGCAAGGCTCTTAAAGGGTATTTTTGGGTGGAATGCTCGATTGTATATAATTTACGTAAGGTTGTTGAGTGGGGTTTCAAAAAAAATATGGAGCAATTTTGGCTCCCTAAAATATAGGAAGTCTAGTAGCAATCCCAAAAATAGAGAGCATATTGTGAGGCTCTTAGAAGGTGTTTTAGGGAGGAGTGCTCGATTATATATAATTTACTTGAGGTTGTCGGGTGGAGGTTCAAAAAAAATATGGAGCGGTTTTGGCTCCCTAAATATAAGGAGTCTAGTAGCAATCTCAAAAATAGCGAGGCATATTGCAAGGCTCTTAGAGGGTGTTTTAGGGAGGAGTGCTTGATTTATATAGAATTTACTTATGATTTTAGGGTATTTTTGGGAGGCAATGGCGAGACTCGTAGAGGGTGTTTTGGGGAGGAATTCTTAATTGTATATAATTTACGTAAGGTTATCGCGTTGGGGTTCAAAAAAAATATAGAGCGATTTTGGCTCCCTAAATATAGGGAGCCTAATAACAATCCCAAAAATAGAGAGCATATTGTAAGGCTCTTAGATGGTGTTTTAGGAAGGAGTGCTTGATTGTATATAATTTACTTAAGATTGTCGGGTGGGGGTTCAAAAAAAATATAGAGAGCAGTTTTGGCTCCCTAAATATAAGGAGTCTAGTAATAATACCAAAAATAGAAAGGCATATTGCGAGGCTCTTAGAGGGTGTTTTAGAGAGGAGTGCTAGATTTATATATAATTTACTTATGATTTTAGGGTGTTTTTGGGAGGCAATGGCGAGGCTCTTCGAGGGTGTTTTTGGGAGGACTGCTCGATTGTATATAATTTACTTTAGGTTTTCGGGTGAGGATTCAAAAAAAATATGGAGCGGTTTTGGCTTTCTATATATATGAAGTCTAGTAGCAATCCCAAAAATAAAGAGCATATTGTGAGGCTCTTATATGGTGTTTTAGGGAGGAGTGCTCGATTGTATATAATTTACTTAAGGCTGTCGGGTGGGGGTTCAAAAAAAATATGTAGCGGTTTTGGCTTCCTAATTATATAAAGTCTAGTAGCAATCCCAAAAATAGAGAGGTATATTGCGAGGCTCTTAGAGGGTGTTTTAGGCAAGAGTGCTTGATTTTATGTATAATTTACTTATGATTATAGGGTATTTTTGGGAGGTAATGGTGAGGCTCTTAGAGGGTATTTTTTGGATGAATGCTCGATTATATATAATTTACTTAAGGTTGTCGGGTGGGGGTTCAAAAAAAATATAGAAGCGATTTTATGGAGTGATTTTGGCTTCCCAAATATAGGTAATCACTTAATGAGGATCCTAGTGGGTGTTTTATGAAGGAGTGCATATTTTGTATATAAATTACTTGTACTTATCGGATGGGGTTCCTAAGAAATTAGGGAACGAATTTCAGTCCCCAAATATAAGGAGTTTGGCAGATATCCCAAAATAGGGAGGCATATGATGAGGCTTTAGAAGGGTGTTTAGGGGAGGAGTTCTTAATTTATATATAATTTATTTTAGGTTGTCAGGTTGGGTTCCTGAGAAAATAGGGAGCGATTTTGGAGCCCTAATTGTAGAAAGTCTGGTAGTGATCTTAAAAATAGGAAAGCGCATTGCAAGTCCCTTGGAGGATGGTTTAGGGAGAATTTTTTATTTATGTATAATTTACTTATGATTGATAGGTAGGGATCCTAAAAAAATAGGGAACCATTATGGCACTCCAAATATAGGGAGTCTAGTAGCTATCCTAAAAATATAGAGGCACATTACGAGGCTTTTGGAGGGTGTATTAGGGATAACTGCTCAATTTGTAAATTATTTTACTTACAATTGTTAAGTAGGTGTTCTGAAGTAATATAGATCGATTTTGGCTATCCAAATGTAAGGAGTCTGGTAACGATCCCAAAAGTATGGAGTCATATGGTTGGGATCTTGAAGGTTATTTTGGGAAGGAGTGCTCGATTTGTATATAATTTACTTATGGTTATTGTGTGAGTGTCCTAAAAAAATAGGAAGTAATTTTGGTTCCCAAATATAAGGATTCTAGGATCAATATTAAAATTGGTTAGCACATATCAAGCCTTTTTATAGGGTATTTTGAGAAGAAGTGTTTGATTTGTATATAATTTACTTTTAATTATCGGGTGAGGGATCCTAAGAAAGTAGGGAAGTACATAACAAGACTCTTGGAGGATGTTTATAGAAGGAATTCTCAATTTGTATATAATTTAGTTATGATTATTGGGTTGGAGCCTTGACAAATTGGGAGTGATTTTGACTCCCCAAATATAGGGAGTCTAGTAGTGATCCCAAAAATAAGGAGACAATGGTGAGGCTCTTAGAGGGTATTTTTGGGAGGAATGCTCGATTGTATATAATTTACTTAAGGTTGTCGTGTGGGGGTTCAAAAAAAATATGGAGCTGTTTTGGCTCCCTAAATATAGGGAGTCAAGTAGCAATCCCAAAAATAGAGATGCATATTGCGAGACACTTAGAGGGTGTTTTAGGGACGAGTGCTTGATTTATATATAATTTAATTATGATTTTTGGGTATTTTTGGGAGGCAATGGTGAGGCTCTTTGTGGGTATTTTTAGGAGAAATGCTCGATTGTATATAATTTACTTAAGGTTTTTAGGTGGGGGTTCAAAAAAAATATGGAGCTTTATTGGCTCCCAAAATATAGAGAGTCTAGTAGCAATCCCAAAAATAGAGAGCATATTGCGAGGCTCTTAAAGGGTGTTTTAGGGAGTAGTGTTTGATTGTATATAATTTACTTAAGGTTGTCGGGTGGGGGTTCAAAAAAAATATGGAGCGGTTTTGGCTCCCTGAATATAGAGAGTCTAGTAGCAATCCCAAAAATAGAGAGGCATATTGCGAGGCTCTTATAGGGTGTTTTAGGAAGGAGTGCTTGATTTATATATAATTTATTTATGATTTTAGGTTATTTTTGGGAGGCAATGGCGAGGCTCTTAGAGGGTGTTTTTGGTAGAAATGCTCAATTGTGTATAATTTACTTAAGTTTTTTGGGTGGGGGTTCAAAAAAAATATGGAGCGATTTTTGCTCCCTAAATATAGGGAGTCTAGTGGCAATCCCAAAAATAGAGAGCAAATTGTGAGGCTCTTAGAGGGTGTTTTAGAGAGGAGTGCTCGATTGTATATAATTTACTTAAGGTTGTCGAGTGGGGGGTTCAAAAAAAATATGGTTGATTTTGGCTCCCTAAATATAGGGAGTATAGTAGTAATCGCAAAAATAGTGAGGCATATTACGAGGCTCTTAGAGGGTGTTTTAGATATGAGTGCTTGATTTATATATAATTTACTTATGATTTTAGGGTGTTTTTGGGAGGCAATGGTGATGCTCTTAGAAGTTGTTTTTGGGAGGAATGCTCGATTATATATAATTTACTTAAGGTTGTCAGGTGGGGGTTCAAAAAAAATATGGAAGCGGTTTTATGGAGCAATTTTGGCTCGCCACATTACGAGGCTCTTGAACGGTGTTTTAGGGATGACTGCTCGATTTGTAAATTATTTTATTTACGGTTATTGGGTGGGAGTCCTGAAACGATAAAGATCAATTTTGGCTACCCAAATGTAATGAGTCCAGTAACAATCCCAAAAGTATGGAGACATGTGATGAGGATCTTAAAGGTTATTTTAGGAAGGAATGCTCGATTTGAATATAATTTACTTATGGTTGTCGTGAGAGTGTTCTAAAAAATAGGAAGCAATTTTGGTTCCTTAAATATAAAGAGTCTGATAGCGATATTAAAATAGGTTGGTACATTTCCATCCTCTTTGTAGTGTATTTTGAGGAGGAGTGCTCGATTTGTATGTAATTTAGTTATGATTATCAGGTGGGAGCCTTGAGAAATTTGGAGCGACTTTGGCTCTCCAAGTATATAGGGTTTAGTAGCGATCCCAAAAATAAGGAGACAATGGCGAGGCTCTTAGAGGGTGTTTTTGGGAGGAATGCTTGATTATATATAATTTACTTAAGGTTGCGAGCAGGGCTTAAAAAAAATATAGAGCGGTTTTGGCTCCCTAAATATAGGGAGTCTAGTAGCAATCCCAAAACTAGAGAGCATATTGTGAGGCTCCTAGATGGTGTTTTATGGAGGATTGCTCGATTGCATATAATTTACATAAGATTATCGGGTAGGGGTTCAAAAAAAATATGGAGCGGTTTTATCTCCCTAAATATAGGAAGTCTAGTAGAATCCCAAAATAGAGAGGCATATTGTGAGGCTCTTAGAGTGTGTTTTAGGGAGGAGTGCTTGATTTATATATAATTTATTTATGATTTTATGGTATTTTTGGGAGGCAATGGCGAGGCACTTAGAGGGTGTTTTTGAGAGGAATGCTCGATTATATATAATTTACTTAAGGTTGTCGGGTGGAGGTTCAAAAAAAATATTGAGCGGTTTTGGCTCCCTAAATATAGGGAGTCCAGTAGCAATCCTAAAAATATAGAGGAATATTATGAGACTCTTAGAGGGTATTTTAAGAAGTGCTTAATTTGTATATAATTTACTTATGATTTTAGGATATTTTTGGAAGGCAATGATGAGGTTCTAAGAGGGTGTTTTTGGGAGGAATGCTCGATTATATATAATTTACTTAAATCAAAGACTGTATGTTTGATGTTGAATGCTAAGAATTCGTTCGAAATATGTGAGGATATGGGTTGGACTTTATGTTTTCGTTATACAAATCAAAAAAAAAATTTATGCAATTCAAAAATCTGTTGGGTTTTTTTTTCCATCTATTTATGTGCACAGGCATTTCTAATTGAACAACCCACCCATTATTTTGCAAATTGGGCAACTCGAGCAACTAGAAGCAGCAGGGCCACTCGTGAGACACTCCCGGAGCAGACCGAGCTCTAAAACCATGCGAAATATCCGAGTGCTCCAAAAGGCCAGCCTTATGGAGGGAGGAGAGCACAGCGGGTATACCAAGACAATGATCTCAGCTCCCATTACCGATGTGGGACTAACCGCTCAACAGTGCAAATATAAATCTATGACCTAACGCACGCCAGAACTATTCAATCACCTTGCCATCACGTCGAGAACGAAAAGGATAAACTAGCAACAACAGGGCATATATACAAGAACAGCCTTTTTAACAGAAACAAGAAACTTGGGGATCCCCATAGTCTGGGTGATGCCAAAGATATGATGCTTCCCAAGTACCAAAATGAAGCACCAGCTTTGAGGCCCCAATTCATCTGACATTGTGATGCAATCTCACAAAAATTTACACCCATAACAGGAGGGGAGTTGAACTCTCCTCACCTCTTGTGATGAAATCTCACCTTCAATAAGAACTGCATCTTAACCTGTCAAACAGCCAAACTTCAAGACCTCAGACAATGTCTATAAATACAGCACAAGAACACCAACACTGATAATTCTAGTCAATTTTCTTTCTAGTCAACCCCATCTTAATGGAATAAGACTTGAATAATGATGATGACGACGATCGGCCAAATGCCATGAACGAATCATGAAAGGGCAAGGAAGAAGTCCAGAAAGTTCATTAAGATGCTGTGGTCGAATAGCAAGTTGATGCCAAAGACGAACGAAGGATGTATTCACTACCAACCTGAGCTGTGCTATAGACGATGTACTCGTTGTACAGCAGCCCAGACGTTCGGGTGGCAGAAGGTACCGGCTTCCCACAAGGCACAACCACTTCGTCCCTCCACCTTGCAAACTCAGACTCCAGAGGTACGGTCTTTCCGAGTCCCTTGGTGGAGTGCTTCCCTCTTGGCGGCTTTTCCATGTACTGTAGTGGAAATAAATAACCAAAATAATTACTGTAATATTGCTAACTACTAATCCAAAGGCAATGAATAGACCTTCACAGCCACAATTACTGGTGCGTGGATTTAAGTGTAAAAACTACTGAGTGAAGTGGAGAAAAATACAATAGAAGATTCGGTACTCACTGAAGCTTTCTTGAGCTCATACATATCGCCCAACGCAACCTCACTAAGCAGCAGCAGACCAACTGGCTCTTTCTTGTCGACGTAGCAATACTGTGCGCTCTTACTCACTAAGTCAGCAAAGTATATTCCTTTTCCAAACTAACAACCAAAATTGAAGAGAGATCAAAGTAAGATGTAGCAGTTCATGTTCACAACCAACGCAAGCACACCCAGTAGACGTGTGCATGCACTCACACTGTGTGTGTGTGCGCACGTGTGTGTAAGAGAGAGAGAGAGAGAGAGAGAGAGAGAGAACCATGTAGCCTGTAGTAGGAGCTTCTGGAGGTGCTATTCTCAGACCTTGGTTGAGGATACCCACGAAATTTGTCAACCGAGAACCTGCCAAAAAAAAACTTTCAATTTTTTGTTGCATGTGCGCGCGAACTAATATTGATATTCTTTTGTGTTAAACACAGCCATTGCACACTTTGATAATAAAATACATCAAGGTACAAATCCTTGAGAAGACATAGATATGAGAGTTTCTGGATAACCAAATCATTCAGCAAATGGAGTAGAAATCATGCTTCATAAATCGGTGCATGGGCATTCTCAAGCTAAACACATCCATGAAAATTAGTACTTATATACTTTGTTTGACTCAAATTGGTACAGAGAATTGTATAATTTCACCATGGTGTTTGAAAACTACTACACTAAAACTGACTAAAAATACAAAAAAAATATAGAAACACGGCTCGAGATCTGGCCAATTAAAACATGCTCCCTAACCCCTCCGACAGCTTCCATTACCTTGCACTATGACTTGCCAAATAAAGATACAAAGGTTTGGCCATTTAAAAAGCTTTGAGCATTACACAATTAAAAATCATAACATACCGTGCCACAAGAGCATCCTATTATGCAGTTTATTTTTGATTGGTGCATACTCATTATATTCTCCTTCTCTTTCAAGCGCAAAAACTTCTTCAAGCTCAAGGCTCCAATCCTGTGTCGGCCAGAAGTATGAATTAAAAAACCACTGAAAAGCCCAACCATAATTAAAAAAATGCATTCCTTTCAGAAAGTATAATAGTATCCCACTGTGTGTGTAGGAGCATGGGTATTGAGGAGATAATGCTTGATCAGCTGATAATCTTCGCTATCATGAGGTAATGGAGCAATATCACATTGGAGCTTCTTGTACTTCTCATCAAGAGAGTCATCGTTTTCAAAACCAACCAGCCTGGAAGCTATTTCGATGTCCTGAAGAGCTTCTAGCATTTTCACCTAAACCAAAAGAAGAAAAAAATACTTTTTAAGAAATTAATGGTTGTACAAGTACACACACCAACCAAATAGATGATTATTAGCTCAAAAATATCGGTGAACCTGGCAGCATTGGTAAGCAGTGGCTAATTTCATCATCTTAACTACATCAGATAGCATCTCTGCTTAACCTAGGGCAGACATAATTACTTTACATCTTCACAATCAAAGGAGATTAGATCAATGGCATTTATAACTGAAGACAAGAAAACTAACAAAAGGGCTTTTGAGACAATGCATGTTAAACCTAGTCATAGATGGAATTGTGCAAGAGCCATGATACCCAACGAGGCATTGGGGCTCATCCATACACCATGGTTAAAAACAAATGGAACACCCATGTAGGATGTGGGATCCCTCGTTGCTACTTCGCCTCAAGGATGTTGCACCTCAACATCTAAGATGACTTGGGGACATCTGGTTTGGTGGGAGAGGGAGAATTCACTCCTTTTTTTTTTTTGAGAAATACCTCTAGGGTGGGAGGGGGTTTGGCCTAGACTCTGCCCAGTTTATTGATATTAGAAATAGTTAGAAATATAGGTAAACAGAGCACTAAAATAAAAGACTCAAATTGTGCCAACAACACTAAGCAGGTTCGACTTAAGAGGTTCAAACAACATAGTACTCCAGAGCTCTGCAGTGGCTTTGATCCCGTGAATCACCTCCGGGTAAGGAGAAGATTCCTAAAAGACTCTTCTATTCCATTCAAGCCAAATGTTTCAAGTGGTATCCATAACTAAGATATCCCATGTCTTCCGCAGATCTGGACTGATTCTCTTCTTCCTCCACAAGGACAAAAGAGAAGGAATAGAAGTAGGGTGGTGATGGGGGACCGTCACGGTTTTCCCAAATTACAAGACCGGGGATCGTTCGGGGTGAAAACCTCCAAAGTTGGACAGGAAATACCAGACCTTAGTTAGTAGTCTAATTTGCACCTAACAGGATTTCAATGATTAAAATCGGCTCAACAGGTGTATGTTTCAAATGGCGCAGGTTCATGTAATAGTCAGGGTTCTATTTGCAAACCAGCAATCACAATTATAATGAAGAGCAGGGAAGTCTATGTTTAATAATATCTGATAATAATAATAGGACAGGCTGAAAATATAATTATCAATGAACAGGAATTTGCCTATCATGAATTTTGGGAACGAATGCACCTGATTTCGGCTTGCAATAGTCAGCACCAATGACCTCCTTCAAGGGTATTCTCGGAATTCCAGGTGAGAAAAGGGTGAATAGCTGTCTTCACTACTCAATGCAATAAAGTAAGGGTATGTGCTTTGAATTCTTGACTGAAAAGGACAACAATCACATGGGGCCTTAGTGTGACCCCATCATCATCAACTAGTACCAGCAGGCTCTGTTTTCTCCCCTTTTACAATACTTAAACCCTCAACACTAGAGAAAGAAAGAAATCTCGTGACTCTCTCATCTATCTCTTCACACTATCTCAAAGGAGGGAACATGGCCTTCTTCTTGGGCTGCTAAGGAGAGAGGAAAGGGAGTCTCGGCCTGGGCTTCAACTCGGCGGGCGGCACGGAACGACGGCGTGGCGTCGGGCGGGGCCGAGTGGCCACCGGTGGCGGGTCGGGCTGGCGGATCGAGCGACGACGGCCGGTACGGGTCGTGGAGGGTGTCGCGCGGGTGGATCCGGGCCGCCGATGCGGCGATCGGGGTCGGCAGGCTGCCAGTGTGGTAGATCGGGCTAATCTCCTCGCTCCTCTTCTCTTTTATGTTCTCTCAATCC
Source organism: Chamaelirium japonicum (assembly GCA_947650365.1). NCBI lineage: Eukaryota > Viridiplantae > Streptophyta > Magnoliopsida > Liliales > Melanthiaceae > Chamaelirium > Chamaelirium japonicum. The sequence continues at coordinate 13,330,987 of OX393549.1, forward strand.
TCAAGCTCCAACACAATCATAGAGATGGATGGGAAGGGAGAGATCGGGTGGTGATTCGCGCACAGAAGAGGGGTTTGAGCGTGCTTCACGCAGGGACGAACAAGGGGAAGGGAGAGGCAGAGGTAACCCATCACAGGTTTCCAACACACGAAATTCTTTTCTTATTTCTTCATCATCCTAACAAGAGGAGAAAGATCTCCTTAAATAACCCAAAGAAAAATTAACTGCAGATATATCATATCCCTTATAAAACGGGATTAACAATTATTCAAATCTAGCATCAGATCTAATTAACCGACGAAATTATCCAAGTCATAACAGTCCATGATCTTCTCGGATGGCGGCTTCAATCGTTGTCCAGCGATGGCGCCTCCAGCTGGCATCGTATCTCGGCTCGGGCTGGTCGGGCGTCCTGCATCAGCTCTCCCGGGGTGACGAGAACTCGACTCCGTCGAGTAAGGATGTAGAAAACGTCATCATTCCTCTGAAGAGCTCGAACCGTGTACTGAGCAGCGTCCCGAAGAAACTCTAACACTCGCGAATTCGGACGATCCTGCCATTGATTAAAATATAGTAACCCGCTGCCGATCACTGTGCTTCCAACCTGCTCACCTGCCAAGAAGTACACCTGTATCCAAACTCGTGCAATAATAGGCAATGTGGGCTCAATAGGGTACCAAGAAAAGGGGATAATTGGAGCAGGCCTTTCGATCATAATATTGGGTTTCAGGGATGAAATTGCTGGACCTGTCAGTGCAAACAGATAACTAATATTGGGACCGTGGTATACCCACCGACCAAAAACGGGGTCACTTACAACCTCAGACAACCTACCCAACCTCGTATTTTAGGAAGACTTAGCTTCCAACTCCCTCTTAATCCTATGATCTATGCGCTTGTATAGGTCATCTTGCCAATGCGCAAACTCCTTTAGGGATTGTGGTACCTCTTTTTGGGAATACAGAGTGATTTCCTCGCCGTTTTTCATAAAGACGTAGGTATTGTTCCTTTCATTGTGGATGGTACTGTTGTCATACTCCCATGGTCTCCCTAGTAGGACATGACAACAGTCCATATCAATGACGTAACACCAAATCTTATCAAAGTAATCATCCACAGCGAGTCGGACACGACATCGCGTGGTGATACTAAGCGTGGGACTGCTTGTCACCCAACTAGTGTGCTAAGGTTTGGCGAGTGTCTCTATGACCAAGTGGTTTTCCTTGACATGCGAGCGAGCCACATAATTTTCCGAGCTACCACTATCGATATGTAGGACTCCTAGTTTTCCGGACACGGTGCACCAAGATGCAAAGGTATTGTTCCTTAGCCATGGTGAGTGACCAACACTAGTCGTTCTCAGAGGTTCACAGTCTTGTGTTATTGTGGCCGTGACAATACAACCTAGCCTATCGTATCCCGCGTCAAGTTCCTCACAGTCATCAAAATCAGGGACATAGACCTCTTCTTCTAGATCATCCTCACATTGTCCCTCACCTGACTTAACCATCAAAATTTTAGGAGGTGCCTTCGATAGGCATTAATGGGCAAAGTGATCATACCCCTGACAGTGGTAGCACTGCCCCTTACCTGGGTGCCCTTTGGGAGGCTCGCCCAAAATTCCTTTTCCTTTGTCTTCCCAACTTGGGGTTGACTCAGGGGCCTTTGAAGGTTGACTCCTAGCGGGGTAATCCTGAGGCTCAGCTCGCTTGTAAGCAGACGGTTTGTGGTACAACTCTAAGTCCTGAGCTACTTGGTAGGCATGCTCTAAGGACGCAACATCGCGCAAGTGGAGTTCCTTCTAGAACTCCTCCCTCAAACCTAACCTAAAGCGGGATAAAGTCATCTCGGGTTCTTCTTGCACATCACACCGCATTAGAAAATCATCGAAACGTGTGATATAGTCGGAAACCGACTTGGTGCCCTGAGATATCTTTTGCCACTGGTCTATAAGACGGGGTCGGTAAGAGGTAGGGAGATATTTTTCAGACAGTTTCTCCTTCATTTCCTCCCATAACTCGATGGGAGGTTGGCGGTTCCTGGCCAATAGGGGTGTACAGGATCCAAACCAAACCGACCAAACCGACCGAACCAAACCAAACCGACCGAATTTGATCGGTTTCGACACACTCAACGGATCGGATTGGATCAGGATTTCTCAAAACCGATATGATTGGATCGGTTATCGGATTTATCAATTAAAAACCGACCTAAACCGAACCGAACCGAACCGGACTCCGGTTTATAATTTACTAATTTAGTGGTAACTGCTGTGAACTTTTGTTTAATTGTTAAAAGTGTATTTTGTAGTTTTTAATATTTAATGGATATGAATATTGTGGACATAATGGTATTATTGTTGATAACTTGGTATTTTGGTAAGTAATGTAGTATCATTTTATAATTTTTGAAATAATCATTTTAAAGTTGAAACTATGTCCAAATAAAAAAAAAAAAACTAGTAAGCATATGGGCCAAAGCCCAAACCGACCATCCAATCCAATCCAAACCGACTTTAATTGGATTGGATTGGATTGGATTCCAGTCTCAATCGGTTTGGATCAGATTGCAAATTCTCAAAACCGACCTAGGTTGGATCGGTTTGGGTTTTGCCTAAATAGGTCGGTTTCGAACCGATGCACACCCCTACTGGCCAATGCCCTTTCGGTGTTATGCCAGTAGAGTTTGGCAGCACCTATTAGTTTCATTCTGGCGAACCAGATTCTCTGGGCATCTTCATGTTGTACCACTGGAAAAAGTGGTCCATGTCTGCCATCCAGTCTGAAAACATGGTCGGATCTAAACGACCATCAAAACTAGGGACGTCCAGTTTGATACTGCGCATGGCGCGCTAATCAGGAGTTTCGCGCGCGGGACGATTGAATTGTGGTCGAGGCTCATTGCGCTTACCACACTCTCGGTCAACTCCATCCACATAAGACTCATTGTCAGTATTGATAGAGGTCTCTACCCGGTCGAGTCGGGTGTTCAGGTGGGCCTCTATCCCATCTACCCTAGCAGTCATATCGGCCCTAAGGTCAGCTAAGGCCTTCAATATTTGTTCACTATGGTCCATTGTGGTGGAATAAATTTTATCGCTACGGGTTTGCATGCAATGGAAGGCTTCCTATCCAACCTATGCTCTGATACTAGTTTGATGGGGGACCGTCACGGTTTTCCCAAATTACAAGACCGGGGATCGTTCAGGGTGAAAACCTCCAAAGTTGGACAGAAAATATCAGACCTTAGTTAGTAGTCTAATTTGCACCTAACAAGATTTCAATGATTAAAATCGGCTCAACAGGTGTATGTTTCAAATGGCGCAGGTTCATGTAATAGTCAGGGTTCTATTTGCAAACCAGCAATCACAATTATAATGAAGAGCAGGGAAGTCTATGTTTAATAATATCTGATAATAATAATAGGACAGGCTGAAAATATAATTATCAATGAACAGGAATTTGCCTAGCATGAGTTTTGGGAACGAATGCACCTGATTTCGGCTTGCAATAGTCAGCACCAATGACCTCCTTCAAGGGTATTCTCGGAATTCCAGGTGAGAAAAGGGTGAATAGCTGTCTTCACTACTCAATGTAATAAAGTAAGGGTATGTGCTTTGAATTCTTGACTGAAAAGGACAACAATCACATGGGGCCTTAGGGTGACCCCATCATCATCAACTAGTACCAGCAGGCTCTGTTTTCTCCCCTTTTACAATACTTAAACCCTCAACACTAGAGAAAGAAAGAAATCTCGTGACTCTCTCATCTATCTCTTCACACTATCTCAGATGAGGGAACATGGCCTTCTTCTTGGGCTGCTAAGGAGAGAGGGAAGGGAGTCTCGGCCTGGGCTTCAACTCGGCGAGCGGCACGGAACGACGGCGTGGCGTCGGGCGGGGCCGAGTGGCCACCGGTGGCGGGTCGGGCTGGCAGATCGAGCGACGACGGCCGGTACGGATCGTGGACGGTGTCGCGCGGGTGGATCCGGGCCGCCGATGCGGCGATCGGGGTCGGCAGGCTGTCCGTGTGGTAGATCGGGCTAATCTCCTCGCTCCTCTTCTCTTTTCTGTTCTCTCAATCCTCAAGCTCCAACACAATCATAGAGATGGGTGGGAAGGGGGAGATCGGGTGGTGCTTCGCGCACAGAAGAGGGGTTTGAGCGTGCTTCACGCAGGGACGAACAAGGGGAAGGGAGAGGCAGAGGTAACCCATCACAAGTTTCCAACACACGAAATTCTTTTCTTATTTCCTCATCATCCTAACAAGAGGAGAAAGATCTCCTTAAATAATCCAAAGAAAAATTAACTGCAGATATATCCTATCCCTTATAAAACGGGATTAACAATTATTCAAATTTAGTATCAGATCTAATTAACCGACGAAATTATCCAAGTCATAACAGTCCATGATCTTCTCGGATGGCGGCTTCAACCGTCGTCCAGCGATGGCGCCTCCAGCTGGCATCGTATCTCGGCTCGGGCTGGTCGGGCGTCCTGCATCAGGTGGCCTATATGAAGTTTGTCCATTAGAAGATCCCAAATAGGCTGCACAAAACCGCAAGAGAGTAGATGCCTAGATGGTGACCAGACGTCTCATTTACTGAGCTACAGAGCGGGCAAAGTGGGTCCAAGAATCCTAGATGATTCCTCTTGACGAGATTCGTCTTGGTTAGGATTTTTCCCTGGGATGCAAGACACATGAAAATCTTGACTTTGGATGGGACCTTAGGTTTCCACAAAAATTGACCTAACCTGCTATGGTTATTTCCATTATTTATCTTTTTGTATAGAGAATTAATTATGAATTTGACCGAGGAGTTGAGCCGCCAAGAAGAAGAATCCATTCTAACCGAAATAGAGAACTGAGAGAGAATAGAGTGCAGGTATGCTAGTTTATTTGCAAGGCTCCTCGTGATCCTCCTCGTAAATGTCGGTCTCTAGGTTGTATTAGATCAGCATATGGATGCCTACGGGTCATTGTAACTTGTTTGAATCTAGCCAGCTCATAAAGATCTGGGAAAACATCCTTGAGAGGTAGGTAACCAACCTAGTTGTCTTTCCAAAACTGTATTTTTTTACCATCCCTCCCCCCCCCCCCCCCCCCCCCGATGAACTTTTCTCGCATTTTTAAGTATCTTTGACCTTCACCACACCTTTCGAGAAAGGTAAAATTTTGTTGGAGATTCTGCAGTGAATCTCCAAAGGGGAAAATCACCTAAAGTATATATATTTGATTATCTCCTTCCACTATCATCAGCAGCTTTTTGAATGCGCCACTATCATTTCCCAAAGGGTGTGTTTGGTTGATGAGAATATGTAGGAAAAAAAAAAGAAAATACAACTTTCCTATAAATTTGGGTGTTTGGTTCACGGAAAATTGTGAATCTACAGGGAAACGGTTTTCCATAACTAACTATTTTTCCCTCAACTTTTCTTGCCAAAACCAAAGAAAAACACGGGAAAGGAAAATCTCTTGCTGATGCACTTTTATTTTAAATTTTATCTTTTTTTTCTTGACAACCAAACAATACCAGGAAAGTTCCTTTTCTTTCAATTCTTTTCTTATCCTTTACTTTTTAGTGAATTCTTTTCCCACAAAATATTCCCGACAACCAAACACACCCTAATAAAAGTCGTATTGAAGTTTCTGAGATTCAAAACACCAAAACCTCCTTGCGATTTGGGTGAGAAAACCTGCTCCCACTTTATAAGGTTGTAAGATCCCAGGTCTCCATCCACTCCCCGCCAAAGAAACTTCCTCCTAGACTTATCAATTTTCTGATAACCCAGGTTGGCAGATAATAGAAACCCATAATATTTGAAGGAATGGTGGAAATAACGGTGTTGATAAAAGTAAGTGGTCCTCCCATAGATAAGTACTTTCCTTTCCAGCTAGACAGTCTTTCTCGATCCTCTAGATAATAAGGATCCAATCTACTATCGCCATCTTCTTATCATTTAGTGGTAAACCTAAATATTTCGCAAATAACTGGCCTAATTTGCAACTGAGAACCAAAGCTAGCCTATTGCCTAGTTCCGATGTGCAACCCATGTATTAGAAAGAACTTTTGTTAAAATATATCTTCAAGCATGAGCAAAATTCAAAGCAGTAAAGGATGATCTTAAGAGTCATCATCTGTGTAACGTCTGCTTCGCACAACAAGAGTATCATCCGTGAAATAGAGATTACTTAGCCTCCAAGAATCATCACAAATTCCCTTAAGAAGGTTCAAAGAGAGCGCTTTTTGGGATGGCATCGAAAATATCCACCACCAAAATCATGGCTTGAAATTTAGGTCAAACTATCGAAATTTTGCCGAAATATTTCGGTTTTGGCCGTGGGAGAAACGAAAAGGAGGTTAGAAACCTGGACCCCTTCCGATTTCGACAAAGTTTCGGGATATCGGGGACATTTCAGTCATTTCGCCAAGATTTTAACAGAAACTATGGAGATCCACCAAAACCACGGGTTATCCATCTAATTTTGTTGTCCACTTCGCTGATGGTTCACTATTTTGTGGGCATTTCGGTCATATCAACCGAAACCAGCACACATATTTCGTGAAAATTGTGGGCTCATTTTGGGAATCTTGGGCCTTTAAATGGCCGGTCTAGTTTCGATCAAAACTATCGGGTTTCCGTTGAAACCAACCAATTTCGTCGGATTTCAACTGACGCTATTGAAACCTCGCCGAATCTTGTCACCGGAGTCACCGGATCTCGCCGGAATTCGACGCCGACTTCGTCGTAGTCATCGAAATTCGACGCTGGCCTTACTAGATTACGCCGTCAGAGCTCGTTGGATTCACCAGAAAGCATCGTCAGATCTCGTCAAATTCCTCAGATTAACCGTTTGATTTGCCAGCTATCGCCACTCGATTCGTCAGATCTCGTCGGTTCACGTCACCAGGTACAAAAACATAGAAATTTATATATATTTATAAATTACAATAATATAGAATTTAATTTATATTAATTTCTTTTAAAGTTCCTTTTCATATAACCTCACAGCCTTCTATCACAAGGATTCGGGGTCAAAATACATAGGTTGGCAGCACAAGTAACCCATGGACACGAAGAAGCAGAAGTCACAGTGTGGATACAAAGACAAATGGATCGAAAGTAGAAATGTTACACGACTGAAGTAACACCTCGTAGGATGCTTCCCCGATGTAGTAGAGTGCTTGAAGGCCCCGATTGAGGTAAAATTGCTATGCGCTCTTTATTAAGGAGTGAGGAATATGAGAGTTCAGATTCGAACCCCCAGGCCACTAAAGAAGAAAAGACGGATCAAGACTCCATCTACCAAATTGAATACATTGTGTCCTCTACAATACCGAAGACGAAAGTATCAATCTTCTTATTATGCAATGCGCTTTCTCTCGAGATATTCGGCTTCACTTCAAGTTGCGATTCGGTGTTCTTACCATCCAAAGAACATTCTTTCCTTGTGGAGCTCTTGAATTCTAGACGGGTTCCAACCAATTTGAGAAAGATATGGGATATCCTTTCTATAGCCATATGCTGGAATATATGGTTGGAACAAAGTCAACAAGGTTTTCAAATTTAAATTCTTTTCTACTGCAGAGGTGATCAGGTGAACTACATATTCCATCAAGTTCTTCCCATCAGCTCTCCAATAAGTGTTTAGAGTGATTATTGTAAATTTGATTCAGTTTTCTTGGGTGCGCTTCCTTGTACATATTTTTATTAATATAAATCAAGTGGGGGGTCCTAACCAAACCCCATCCCCCCCAATTGAGGGTTCCTCGAAAAAAATTTACATATATTAAACAAGCATTTTCACCACTTTGATCACTCCTTTTCTAAGATTAGAGAAATTGACAAACTACCAAAACAACCACGACACCTATCAATTTACGAAACACACACACACACACACACACACACATATATATATATATATATATATATATATATATATAGAGAGAGAGAGAGGGACGATAAAATGTGGCGTGCAGTGCGTGCGGTGTTGCACTGCAGTCGTCCGATGCACCACTGCGTGCGTGCGACGCACCGGGTGGGTGCATCAAACGGCTGCGTTGCGCACGCACCGCACCGTAACAACCCTATATATATATATAGAGAGAAATGCTAGAATGCGGCATGCAGTAAGTGCGGCACCTACCGCATGCCGTCTGATGCACCGCTGCGTGCATGCGATGCACGTAGCGCGTGCATCAGACGGCTGCGGTGCTGTGCCGCACGTACCGCATGCCGCAGCATAGCATGCCCCTATATATATATATATATATATATATATATATATATATATATATATATAGAGAGAGAGAGAGAGAGAGAGTAGTGATACATTGCGGCTGGGTAACGTGCGGCTTAACGTGCGGCCACCCCCTTCGGGGGTATTTTTGGAATTTTTTTTATGGGGGATTGATCACCCACCCTTGATTTGGACACACAAAAAATTTCAGCCCGATCCAAGACTTGTAGGCCGTCCAAATGTGTTGATCTTTTATCGGTCGTTCATTTTTTTCGCCATTTTGATCAACACATTTGGACGGCCTACAGGTCTTGGATCGGGCTGAAATATTTTGTGTCCAATCCAAGGGTAGGTGATCAATCCCAAAAAAAAAAAATTCCGAAAATACCCCCGAAGGGGGTGCCGCACGTTAAGCCCACACGTTACCCGCCGCAATGTATCACTACTGAGTGATACATTGCGGCACGTTAAGCCCGCACGTTACCCGCCGCAATGTATCACTCAGTAGTGATACATTGCGGCGGGTAACGTGCGGGCTTAATGTGCAGCACCCCCTTCGAGGGTATTTTCGGAATTTTATTTTTTTTGGGGATTGATCACCTATTTTTGGATTGGACACAAAAAATTTCAGCCCGATCCAAGACCTGTAGGCCGTCCAAATGTGTTGATCAAAATGGCGAAAAAAATAAACGACCGATAAAAGATCAACACATTTGGACGGCCTACAAGTCTTGGATCGGGCTGAAATTTTTTGTGTGTCCAATCCAAGGGTGGGTGATCAATCCCCATAAAAAAAATTCCGAAAATACCCACGAAGGGGGTGGCCGCACGTTACCCGGCCGCAATGTATCACTACTATATATATATATATATATATATATATATATATATATATATATATATATATATATATATATATATATATATATATATATATATATATATATATATATATATATAGAGGGCCGATCTATTGCGAAACCGGTTAAGATGCGAAAATCTGTTAGATGCGAAACCCATCCGCAGCCGTCCGATCAACCGATCGAACGATCGGTGTTCACCCCGCCCACCGACCGCAGCTATTACTGTGCCGGGCACAATAACAGCGATTTCGGTGGGTGGGGTGAACGCTGGCCGTCCGATCGGCGTGAATCGAACGGTTAAAAAACTATCCGGCCGGTTAAAATTTTCAACCGTTCGATCGAATGATCGAACGGGTGAGATCCCGTGGGAAACCATCAAATAGGACAAAAGGTAATGATTACAATCATTACCTTTTGTCCTATTTGATGGTTTCCCACGGGATCTCACCCGTTCGATCATTCGATCGAACGGTTGAAAATTTTAACCGGCCGGAGAGTTTTTTTAACCGTTCGATTCACGCCGATCGGGCGGCCAGCGTTCACCCCACCCACCGAAAAATTTTAACCGGCCGGAGAGTTTTTTTACCGTTCGATTCACGCCGATCGGACGGCCAGCATTCACCCCACCCACCGAAATCGCTGTTACTGTGCCCGGCACAGTAACAGCTGCGGTCGGTGGGCGGGGTGAACACCGATCGTTCGATCGGTTGATCGGACGGCTACAAATGGGTTTCGCATCTATATATATATATATATATATATATATATATATATATATATATATATATATATATATATATGTGTGTGTGTGTGTGTGTGTGTGTGTGCGCGCGCGCCGCGCACGCTTGCGCACGTCAGGGTCAGAAAATACACTACTTTGTGCTAAGTTTGACACCCATTATACTAATCATTGGATAGAGGTTTTAAAATTTGTTGATTTTATGTGAGGATGATCATCTTTCCTTAGATAGCACATCCACAAAAAATCAGCACATTATAAAACCTCTAAACATATCAAATGTACTCTTCAAACTAACGGTTAAAATGGCCGGTCGATAAAGCCTTTAGCATTAATGCACCTAGAAGTTTTAGAATGTGCTGATTTCTTGCGGTTGTGCTATCTCAAGCAAGGTCATAATCCTTACAAAAAATCAACAAATTATGAAACCTTTATCCAATGATTAGGATGATGGGTGTCAAACTTATTGGCAAAGTAGCGTTACTAGCGTATTTACTAATCCACACACACACACACACACAGACACACACATATAGGTAATTGGTGGATAGGTGCACATGGAAAAAATGAAAAAAAGGGAGAACACTGTATTCAGGATTGAAAAATGGTTGACATAACAGAGTGCACAATAGCGATGTTAATTAGAGAACACCGAGATGCAGTAGCTGAAATGGCAGCATTGGAGAGCAGGAAAGCAAAAGAAAAGATATTAACACATGGCAGTGCTTACTTTTGCCTTGAAATCAATTTCCTCTCTTATGACATGAGGATGAATCGAAGGTATAATGGTGAAGAAACGATTACTGGCATCAACAATCAAGCTCTCTCTCCTAGCTGGATCGTATGGACCATTATTTTTTAATAGATCTTGTATCTCTGTTAGTGCTTCAAAACCTGTAAGAATGACAAACATTTTATCTATATGATCATTTAATTGCACTACGTTGAGTTCCCTTTCACAGCTGAAAAGTCCAATGTAGTATATCATCATCTAGTACAGGAATGTAGGATTCAAAATATACCCTTCTGGATATTCTTTTTGCTTAGCTTTCCTAATGGCATTTCTGACAAGTTAATCTCAAACTCTAACATAGCAGCCCTGAAAATTTACATTCAGTCCATTAAGAATCACAAAACCAAACAAATACGTCAATAGGGAAAGCAAAATAAAGAATAACCTGTAAGTTTCAACATTGAAAAGCATCTTCATCAACTCTACTAATTGAGGAGCAAGTAGGCTCTCTTTATTGGTAAAATCTCTCTTCTTGGAAGCATGTTTGACACCATAATCCTACAAACCCATCAATTTTGTACGTTACATCAAATATTAACAATTTAGGAAAGGCTATTCCAAAATAGAACAATTGTAAGAAATACACACATACAATATCAAGCGGAAAGAATCTGCCCGGTTGCTTCTCGAAGTTCAGCTTCTGTTCCCATGCTTCCCAAGGATTCCCAGTCTTCTCAAGAAATAAACGTTTGAAATCCTGAATTGCATCAGATTTCGACATCTCTTCTAGTTTCGTGCCACCTATCTTATCATTTCCAACTCGTCCCCACTTCCGGAATACATAACAGTCAGACCCTTTATCTTCTTGGATGACCTGAAGGATATAGTAACTGCGGCCATCGAGAAAAGTCTGAATCTATCAAAAAAGATATTATAGTAACTAAAAGTAGGGCTTCTAGGGTTGGTGTAAAACTCTAAAATGGTTAGAGTGACACATCAGTTAACATGTTGGTCCCCGTATCAGTGTCAGTGCTGGTGTGGTATATATCATGGGTACGACACAATCCTAAAAAAGGAGGACACGGGTACGGCAGGGACATGGCAAAATAAATTAATATTTTTTTATTTATATTTTATGTGTGTTTACAATTCATATATATTTTGAATCGCAATCGTTAGTCACATCCAGCCCGATCAGTGAATCACACACAGCTCTAAATGGTATGAACAAGCACGGCTGTGTTTCTGTTTTGGCTTCAACATATCGGAAACCTCAAAAAATCAGATAAATTAATGCCAAAACTGAATCGTAATCGTCCGTTATAACCAGTCTGACAAGTGAATCGCACTAATGTTCAAATGGCGTGCAAAAGAACGACTGCGATTCAGTTTTGGCTTCAATCTATCTAATCCTCTGAGGTTATAATCTCAAAGGATCAGATAGGTTGAAGCCAAAACTGAATCACAACAGCTTGTGACCCGACCCTATAATGAACAGTCCGTCAACCCACCGTGTCCGGTGCGTGTCCGGCGAGTGTCCGGCCGTGTTCAGCTCCCGGAAGCACATGGGACACGGCACATGCGTGGTCCAGTGCGTGTCCGGCGAGTGTCGGTGTCCGACACGTGTCCGACACGGGTACGGGAGGCCTAGGGAAGTGTTCGTGCTTCCTAGGTTTCCACCCCATAGCTAGGACGAGCTTAGGGTGAGAGGGGCTCTCCCTCTATCTTCTGGCTCCTTCACCTTCGGCCTAAGTATTAGTTACCACTTCACTGACCTCTTTCAACATCTTCAGAGAGATCCTCCTCCGACTTCATTGCCTTTGGTCGTGTGAGATCCAGAGGTCAATGCTTCACTAACAATTATCATCAGTCATCAGCGGAATCAATCTTCGAACGCAGAGCACATCAACAAAAGGCATCTTAACCTCCATCATTGGTGACATAAGAAGTCAGCAGAATCAAACTCTTCGCCCACAGCGGTCATTGGCAAAAGGCATGTCAGCCTCCATCATTGGCAACAGGGCAACCTACATCATTGACAACACAAGGCACCAGCTCTTCCATCTATGCCATGGTCGACAACAAGGGCAATGGAGGGGAAGAGATTGGGTTTCTTTAAACCCTAATTGTCACACCAGCTCATTAAAATCTCATTCGTCGATGATTTCCAATGGTTCCTCTTTTATCCACTAGTAAGCTAGTACACCGCCGTACCCAACCCTATTTACTTTCATTTGGAGATAGTGGGATACCCATCTGACTTAAGTCAGTGTAACACCATGTTCTTGGCATGGTCATACTTTCTATACTTTAGTACAGTTGGTTTGATCTTTTTATCTTGTGGATGTTCCTGATAAATTTCTATTGGATTCCAGGTTGACAACCCTAGTCTTTTGGCTTGTTTCGAAAAGCATCAAAGTTGTCCGAGACTGACCGATCAGTTTCTGAGGTGATCGACACTTATTTCTTAGTGGTGTTTTTCGTGGATAGTCAGTACCTCAACAACGGTTGTTTTCAAGTGGCTCTTTTTCGTTTTCTAAGACAATTTTAAAATAAAGAGTTATCCACCTTTTTGTGATTTGTGCACCTGTGAATATCAAGGCTCTGATTTGTAAATCCAACTTGATGTCTTCCTTGTTGAATTCCATATCTATCGATACCGATTGCAGAATTCGGAGGATAGTTGACTAGTCAAACTTAGTCACATAGCTCATGCTTTTAAAAGGAATAAAATAAGTCTTTCTATTAAAAAATCTTTAAAACTTCATCGAAACGGTGATCCGACGGTACGGATTGCTCTGGGAAATTTTTTTTATCAAAGTTCATATATTTTGCTTTATTAAATTATTAATATATAAAAAGGGTATTTGGGGGGAAAAAGGTATTTAGGGAAAAAAAGGGTATTAATAAATTATTAATTTATTAATGCTATATTAAATCATTGATATATAAAAAGAGTATTTGGGGGAAAAAAGGGTATTAATAAATTATTAATATATAAAAAGGGTATTAATAAAGTATTAATTTATTAAAGCTTTATTAAATTAATAATATATAAAAAGGGTATTTGGGGAAAAAAAAAAGGGTATTAAAAAATTATTAATATATACAAAGGGTATTAATAAATTATTAATTTATTAATATATTTTAAATTATTAATATATAAAAAGTGTATTTGTGAAAAAAAATATGATTAGAGCAGTAACCACGGGTTATGTTTACGGAGGCGGTCTTAATTCCCACTTACTTGAGCACCCAGCCCCCCCTCCATCTGATCATCTGAATCGGACGGCCCAAATCCCCCTTCTTCTCGCTACCTTTTATCCTAGCAATCTAGCGACCTTTCCTTATTTCTCTCAAATGAGCAGGCCATTGCACCCCCTACTCTCTTCTCACCCTTGATGCGATCATCTGTCGGCCGTCGACTTTTTGCTCATCCATTCCGGTGTATATGATAGCAGATCAGGTGATTTCCCCTCCTTTCTTCATTCTTATTCATCTTTCTTGTCCCTTGGTCTCCTTCCTCTGATCTTTTTTTTCCTCCTCTTTTTGTATGCGCCATAGCAACCGATCAGAGTACCACCAACCGACCATGCCACCCAGTCGTGTTGTCGATGCCGCCGCACGCCCAGACATGCAGACTAGGGAAAAAGTCCTATCTAGACCGGGCCGAGCTTGACCAGTTGCCAGGCCGAACCCGACCCAACGGCCCAATCAAGTCTAGCTTGGTGGTAAGCCATGGGGCTTTTATCTATGTCATTTGGGCTCACCTTCGTATTGTTTTCAGGGCTTCTCCGTGCCATAGTCCCCCTTTGTTGGGTTGTTCATTGACATTCCCCCACGCGCAGTACAAGCCTACGTGCGAACAGTTGTAGGCGACGAATCTCAAATTGAGGTGACTCCCACACCCTAAGGTTTGAGATTTGATTTCGTGTCCGGTTTCGGTTTAGGCCGAAACCAAAACTTCGACCGAAATTTGGGGGGAGAAATCTAAATGGCTAAACATGGCCGATTTTATAGAATTTTTTTTTGAAATTTAAATATTCTATAGTTGTGCATGCATATCGTTTGAAGAAAACATCTAATCTTGAATTATTTAATTTACATTGTTTACGACACAAATAAGGTACAATCACTCATCCTCGATCGTCCAAGTGATCTCTTCTTCGCTCGTCGTCCATCTGAACTCATCAACATTAGCCCTTGACGCACCAGCATCACTGTAACCTCTGGGTCCTCCAATTGATGGACCAGGTCCACTGCCACTACCGTTGAGTCCAAACTGCGCCGACATCCATTCTCTCAACTCGCTCTCGCTGGGTCCGTCTCGATCTAAGACCACATGTCGATATTGAGCCCTCTCTTCTGTCTCCATATCTGGAAGGTACTCGATATTATCATCTCGTTCTGAACAACTCCTGATCGATGGAGTCTACATCAGTCCCCTGCTTCTTCGGTGGCCCGGGGGTCCGAATCTGAACTCCTTCGTATATCTCACTTCTTAATAAAGTGTGCATGGCTATTTTGACCTCAATCGGGACTTGCAAGTACTCTGCTACATCGGGGAAGCAACCGGCGAGGTGTTGCTTCAGCCATGTAAACTCCACTTCTGATCCGTTTATCACAGTATCTACACTGTGACTTTAGCTTCTTTGAGTCCAAGTGGAACCCGTGTGTGCTGCCAACATACGTCTTTTGACCCCGAATCCCTGTGCGGGGGAGGCTGTAAGGCCATCTCTAAAAAAAATCTAAAAATTATACAAATGAACTTTTAAGTTATTAGAATATGTAAATATAGATTAATTTATAAGTTTGTACCTAGCGACGAGATCCAACAAATCCGGTTGCAAGATTTGGAGAATCCGGCGACCTCCGATGTCAAAATCCGACGATTTCGATGAAATCCAACAAAATCCGGTAACTCCGGCGAGATTTTCCAGCATCAAATTCCGCCAAGCTCCAACGACTCTGGCAAGATTTCGTCGGTTTCGATCAAAATCTGGCGTTATTTCGTCGATTTCGGTCAAAATCCGATGAATTATGTTGGTTTCTACCGAAACCAGATGTCTTCGATCAAAACCAACTCCCCTCCATTTAAAGGCCTGGAGTTCCGAAACCAGCCCACGGTTTCACAAAATTCGTGGGCTAGTTTCGGTCAAAATGCCTAAAATGCCCCACCTCAAAATTATTGCATTGAAATTCATTGGAATTCACCGAAATGCACTCAAATGCATCGAAATTCACCGAAATGCACCCCGAGTTGGTTTCGCACAAACATTTCGTTTCATTGGCCGTCAATCCGAAATTTCATGATTTCGATCGAAATCTCAAACCATGCCACAGCCTATCCCTTCTTTTCAAAATATTGTGATTTATAAGATATAATTCTTGACTTCCCCACAAGTTAATTACAATATATTAATCTTTCCAATTAGAAAGTATTTTAGCTTGCTTTCTAAATTGAATGAGAAATTCTTTAGATCAAAGTTGAATATTCATCGCATATTTATTTTAATTAAATATCGTATGCTTTTCATAATCGATTTACGCATATAAATTCTTATGCTAGTAAATTATGCCAGATGTGAGATTTAAAATTGAACTCGAAGATCATACTAAGCACCTTGCAATCTTTTACAAATATAAATCAGATCTTTTGCAACATATTGAACCCCTTTTGTGGAAACTATAATATAGGATTAAATATGTAATTTATCCTTTTGTTTCTTTCAAATAGAAATTTTGCAAATATAATATGGCTTTCAAATTATGGAAACAATAAGTTTACATCAGATGATTCCATAGGAGTGGTTGAAATTTTACGCCTGTATGAATGGAATTCACAACCATTCAATCGGAAGTCATTAAATATTTGATAAGTTTCTTTATAGTGACCTATTATTGATTTTGATGTCCTCCAGACACCTCAGAGGCTGATGGTGCCATCAAGTCTCTCTTTTGGGAGTGTATTTTCAGAGTAGACATCACACCTTGAGCTTATTGTCGCCAACACATGTGGGTATACGAGAGACGCAGTCGCACGGTGTCATATCGTGTATCGTATCGTGTATCGTTTTCCCTATTTTGTGTATCGTGTATCATATCGTATCGTATCATGTATCGTAAGATACGGTTAAATTTATATTATATATATATAATATAGAAAGTACATACTAGAATATTAAATATGAAAAGTCAAGTAAAAGAGTAAGACATTCCCTATAATTTCACATCAAACATAGCATTGGCCTATACAAAAAGTATGATGTATATATTTCTATAAAAAAGAAATCATATATAACTATATAAGTATTATATATGATCTATCAATATATTCTCAAAATATTCGAATGGTCAATGAAGACAAAACAAAAACTCAAAAAGTAGGGACGTCTTATTTTTCATCTCCACCTCATCTACATCATCAATTTGATCATCACCAATCTATGAAGCACGGATACTTCAAAATACATGACGTACCCGTACCGGATACGTATCGGACACGGATACGGCTCGGATACGTATCCGATACGTTTCGGGAGTATCCTGGATTTAAAAATACCAGGATACGGCTGGGATACGGCCCGGATACGGGAGGGATACGGCTGACCGGTTTGTGCTTGGGTTATCGAGTTTGGGTTTGGTTAAAAGTTAAACTCAAACCCAAACCGATTATCACTTACACCCCCTCATGTTTAACCATAAATAACAACTCCGTACTAGTAAACAAAAGTTTGGTTGTCTTCAGTTTCACACTCAGTAAGGTTCGTGAGGAAAGTTGTACCATAGTATTTTTGGAGAACAAGTAGTCGTACCTTAGTGGAATTCAGATTTACCTTTCATAAAAATTAAAATCCGTGTACTTAAATTATTATCGTAGGTATTTGTGTCACTATGAATCTATGATTGACACTGATTTTGGATGTAAGTGGATAGCAGTTCCAATATCTGTCAACTACCTTCCAGTAGGCATCCTAGCTTCCACTGTAAAGAGTACATGTGGTCTTGCAATGAAGTCCTGAAGTTATCATCTTTTTTATCTGCATCAGAGAGAGAGGGAGAGAGAGAGAGGAGCATGACTTTGTATGCCCATGCAAAGAAGGCCTTAATGTATGCTCCTCTATTAACATACGTTTATGAATTTGCTAATTTTTTGTGGATGTGATATCTATGTTAAGGTGATCATACTCACAAAAAATCAGCAAGTTCTGAAACATCTAAGTATTTCAAATAAGCTCTTCAAATTAATGGTTGAAATGGACAACTGTTAAAGCTTCTAACATTTTGATGGACCTAGATGCTTTAGAATTTGTTGATTTTTGGTGGATATGCTATCTATAGCTATATGATCCTCACCAAAAATCAGCAAATTCTGAAACCTCTAGGTGTATCAAAATAATAGAAGTTGTATCGTCTGTCCATTTCAACCATTAATTTGGTGAATTATTTGAAATGCTTAAAGGTTTCAGAACTTGCTAATTTTTTGTGAGGATGATCATATTAATATAGATATCACATCCACAAAAAAATAGCAAATTCGGAAACCTCTATGTATGTTAATAGAGGAGAATACATTGAGGCCTTCTTTGCATGGGCATACAAAGTTATGCTCATATATATATATATATATATATATATATATATATATATATATATATATATATATATATATATATATATATATATATATATATATATATATGTGGGGATGCTTAAGTGTGGTCTGCGGTCCGTGCGATCTGTTGTCCGCAGCCATCCGATACACCGGCATATATATATATATATATATATATATATATATATATATATATATATATATATATATATATATATATATATATATATATATATATAGAGAGAGAGAGAGAGAGAGAGAGAGGGGGTAGGGAGCCTGCACCTGAGGTGTAGCATCGTTACTACACCTCTCGCTTGTTTACCTCTCTAGAAGTTTTAGAATTTGATGATTTTTGGTGGGTGTGTTGTCTAGGGTAAGGTGATCATCCTCACCAAAAATCAACAAATTCTAGAACTTCTAGGGTCATCAAATGAGCTAGGCAAAATTAATAGTTACAGTGAACGGTTGATAAAGTTTCGAACATTTGATGACCCTAGAAGGTTAAGAATTTACTGATTTTTTGTGAGGATGATCACCTTACCCTAAAGTATACATCCACCAATCACCAAATTCTAAAACTTCTAGGATGGTAAACAACGCCTGAGGTATATATATATATATATATATATATATATATATATATATATATATATAGTAGTGATACATTGCGGCCGGTAACGTGCGGGCTTAACGTGCGGCACCCCCTTCGGGGGTATTTTCGGAATTTTTTTTTTGGGGATTGATCACCCACCCTTGGATTGGACACACAAAAAATTTCAACCCGATCCAAGACCTGTAGGCCGTCCAAATGTGTTGATCAAAATGACGAAAAAAATGAACCGATAAAAGATCAACACATTTGGACGGCCTACAAGTCTTGGATCGGGCTGAAATTTTTTGTGTGTCCAATCCAAGGGTGGGTGATCAATCCCCAAAAATAAAAAATTCCGAAAATACCCCCGAAGGGGGTGGCCGCACATTAAGCCGCACGTTACCCGGCCGCAATGTATCACTACTCTCTCTCTCTCTCTCTCTCTCTCTCTCTCTCTCTCTCTCTCTCTCTCTCTCTATATATATATATATATATATATATATATATATATATATATATATAGGGGGTGATCTGTTGAAAAACCTCTTATATGCGAAACCTACCTAGAGGTTTCAGAATTTTATGAAACTTGGTATGCATGCTCTCGATAGAAATTGATCATCCTCACAAAAAATCATCGAATTCTAAAACCTCCAGGGGCATCAAATGTTAGAAAATATATTTATCGTCCATTAAATTTGTTAATTTGGTGGGTATGCTTTTCAAATTTGTTAATTTGAAAAGCATACCCACCAAGTTTTATCAAATTTTGAAACCTATAGGTAGGTTTCGCACAAGGTTAGAGAGAGAGAGAGAGAGAGAGAGAGACACACACACCCGCGACCCATCCTCTAGATCTACTAATCTTCTCTAGGAGGCCCAAAGAGCAGGTTGTGATATTTGGTATCAAAGCAGTTCATGTTCCTTGGGTTCAGGAGTTGGCTGCAAATTTCGTGCAAGTTGGTTTAATTATCTACAAGAAATTTTCTAAGAATTTTTTCGGAGTGAGTCTGGACTTTGGAAGTGAGTGGTTGTTCTGGGATTCTTTTTATCGTTAGTGGTTTAAGTGCTCAAGAATTATTCAAGGTGATATGTATTCGCAATTAATCTTCTATTTGCCATGATTCGAGCATGTTTTCATTGATTCCTCGGGATGCCCTACTTTGTCCTCCAATCAGTTTAAGCCTCCATTGAGCTATTATGATTAAATAATGCACTACGAACTTGTTCAACTTATACCATGTACTTCGGACCAGCTAAAAGATTTATGTTATGGCATGTCATATTCATTTCAATTTCTAAACTAGTTGCACTTCTTTGTAGTTCGTCATAATTATATAAATTGAGGATTTTCACCGTTCCATCATTATCTAAAACCTCCAAAATGCATAGAAACCAAGGGTAATGTACATGCGATCAAAAGATGAGCAACAGCTATACCACCATTATTTATGGTGTGTCATCTAAACCAATTATCCATATTGTTCACACAACGATTTTAGATGTCCATATTATAAGATAGTGAGGTTAAAAGTACAATAATAATATTTGTGATAGTTATCCTTTATTAGGACTTTAAAATTAAAGAAAAAATCTCTCTAAATGTTCTGAGTTCAACAATAATTTTAATTGTGTGTGTATAAGCAAGCATGCACGGACACGCACACACACACAATTCCAGCATTATCAAGAACACGCGTTTGACAATCTTACCTGTTGATGCCAGTGGAAAGGTCAGACATACTCAACGTTGTATTGTAGATGCTTTTCCCATCCTCAAGGATGTGACCAATGTCTTGAAGACCAGAGGACTCGTGCACAGCACTTTGCCCTTTCACTTTCACAGTGATCATACCACTTCTTGAACTCTCACTAGTTGTTTCGACTTTGTACAAGTCAAATGGAAGCTGTTTCTGCCTTTCAATGGATTCAGCTAGATAATTCTCCCTCACAATCGATATTTTCATTCTCCTGCCAAATACATACATGTGCCTCTCAAGTCATAGGAGAGCCCCATAGGAAGAGCAATGTACCAATGAACATAAATTGCATTCTAAATGTCCTGCTAACCTGGCTTTTCTGATTTCAGACTCATCCACCTCTTCACCCACAATCAAACAGCTAGTATCTGTGTTTCAACAAAAGTTTTTAATGAGGTAAACTATTATTCTAGAGTCTGTTTCTAGATAAACAACAAAACAAGTAGCAAATATTCCATAGCAACTCCAGTGCAATGTGAGACCATGCCTTTCTTAATCTTGGCATGAACTTTGCCCCCAGCCTCCACAAGTCTTCTCTTCAATTCCTCCTAACAAATTTTGATTCAACGAAGTTAAATGAACTTCCAACATCTAGCTAGTAACAACTCTATATAAAGTATAAGATGCAAAAATGGAGAATCATAAATGGTCTTCTAGGGATAGGACAGGACAAATAAATTTTCAATCAAAGAAAAGGAAATAGTATAATAGACAACCACTCTTGGATGCTCTCTATTAACATTCAAGTATTACGTAACAGAAAACTCACAAAGAAAAATCCACATTTTATTCCTTGAAAGCTTGAACTGTAGCAACTTTCAAGTCATCCAGCCATTGGATGTACAGACAAGAAGCCATGAGCACCAGATATATGAGAAAAAGATTATATAGAATGTTTTAGCCAATATTAGAGGGCCATACACCTAGGGCACAGTGATGCATAATTAAATACATGAGAAAAACAGTATACCATGTTTCCCTGGAATTTTCCAGCTAGAGCAACTTTCAAGTCCTCCAATCTTTCACCATTAGATGACTGAGACTGCACAGGTGTAGTTTGACTACCCATAGGTTTAGTAGAAGATGGAGGAAGAACACGATGAGGTTTTTTCGCCTTCTGAGACTTGAACCACTGCAGCATACCCAAAATTGAAAATATAGTTTCAAATTAGTTATAATATGAACACAGGTACGTGGCCATCCATCAACATTGGATATTGATACCTTTAAAAGATATTGGTTATTTGTTTCTTCTGGAATCTTCCACTTCTCCTTGAGCCGTACAGCTTCAATAGTTGAGTAGGAACATTTGCTCCATGCTGATAAGTAACCATGGCAACGATACTGACCTCCAGAATAACACAGAGAACCAGAACAGAGAGGGCAACTCCCCAGTGCTCCGAACAGCATACCATCAGCACTTCACAAGGCAAACATTACTCTAATCAAGCTTACTTAGACAAAAGAAAGGAAATTAATCTAGTGTGGTGTCCTACTCATGCATATATCAAATTATAAAAGTCCCAAATGAAAAGATCAGACAGCAATGGCATAACAGCACAGAAAAAGGCTCTTTAAAAATTAGGAAAAAAAAGAGAATTACATAGTCTCTTTAACTGATATTATTTACATACTGTATGACAATGGAGTGCCTAAAAAGTTTCGAGATTAGCATTAATACTCAACCTCGTTGTTTTAAGAAGCAACCTCCCAGCCGCCTAGGCGACAGTCCCTTGGCAGCCTCGCATAGGGCCTAGACTGCATATTCATGTGCCTCATCCACTTGAATCTCTTAGGCGACCCCTTTGGTAACAACAGAGTTTGGAGATTCAGTTTTTCCTACTTATCTTTTTCATCACAATCTTTCTCATTATCCATAATGGTAGAGGTAGTCAAAAGCATCAACAATGGCAGTCAGGACCTCTATTATCACTCACACAACTCCAAACGTGGACTATGTGCCTGCCTAAGCAGTGCAGCCCCTCAAGCACTTTGCCTAGACCTATGAGGGCTGATTGCAGGGTCAGGCTCATAAGTCATAACTAGCAAGCCTATGCAGCCACCCATATGCCTAAGTGCACATCTCAAACCGTGTTGGTTTCATGAAAAGGCTGCTAATGCAGCTAGAGGTGGATGGTTCAAGTTTGGACCAATTGAACCGGTTCCCTATTCAAGGTTTAGCCTAATCTGTTTGCTACTTTGGTGAATAATAAATATGCTCACATTTCTTTCTTCCGTATACTTCATTTGTTAATATATTTCATAATATTTAAGTATTTAATTGAGATTGCCAGTGCCAGCTACTCCAAAACATTGCTCAACCACAAGGCTAACATCTGGCACTGCAGCAGAAACCTTCAGTGAACTTTGGATGCATACATTGATTGGAGATTAACAATAAGGTACAAACAATCGAGACTAATGTATAAAAAACATAGAGACTGATTTATGAACCACCAGAATGTTTCCTACCTGATAGAATCAGGCATTAAGCATCAGCATATAAGACAAGTACAAAAACACTGAGGAATAGTTATGTGTCGTGATTAGAACAATATCTGACAAGCATATTAGTATCTTTTGCAATCTACATAAATAACTCAATATGTTGGTCGCAAAAAGTAGATTATTTTCCTATGCAAATAACCAGATATGCTGGTACTAAAAGTAGATGATCATTCTGCTAGACCTTTTCAGGCATTAGGAACGTGTTTGGCTAAGCTTTTGTGGACCTCATATGTGGTCCTGCTCCGTTCGTTGTCAAGGTTGTATAGAGGGCCGTCACTACGTCTTTATTTAGCAGAGGCAACCGCTTTATATGTCAAACGAGCCGTGCCGGCATGCCTAGTCGCTGGAATATGAGGCCCGATCCCGCATTCACTAATCCAAACATATGCCGACCACAGCCCGCCACCGCTTAATCAAATGCAGCCTAAATGTGGATACACAGCCTAACCTTTTGTCATCTTATTCAAAAAAAAACAAAGAATATGGTACATGAGATCAATATCGATCATAGTGCATGAAAAAAAAATTGACAGATGTCAGTCTACTACTATACACCTATGTCATATCCAATAGAATCAAATCCTCATCGGGATAACAGGCCATTAAATTAAGAGTCGCAGAAAACAGACCAGTGGTGGATATTCAATCCAAAATCCAGCTTCCCTCGGACAACTCCTTAGCTGTTGCCAAGTCCATAGCAGTCAAAAACCTTGAAAAGTCCATGGCAGAGGAAGAATTCATCTATAGACAAAAATCTAGAGGCAACAGGATCCACTTGGGCGACAAAAATACTAAATTCTTCCCTTCTCGTTTTCAAACCTGACTGCAACAAATTCATTTCTTCTCTTTTAACAAGAGATGGCTCTCTATAGTGGAAGATGTGGACGGAGTTAAAAAGAGAGATGGTCAACTTCTTCACCAATCTGTACTCTAGAGAGGGACCTAGACCACTTCAATCCATTAATCTTCAAGTATCCAATAAGCCCTGTAGCTGCCGCTTGGCTTGAAAATCCAGTCACCATCCAAGAGTTGTAGTATGCGCCTAGGCATGCGCCCACTAGTTCGCTCATATGAGTCTTGCCCCAAATTGTTCGCCCCATGGCTTTTTGGGTGTGCCTGGTCAAGCCCATGGCGCGCCCCGATGGCCCAGACAAGTTTTTTAAATCTTTATTCATACCACATCGCTACTCATACTAACTTCCATCCATCAAGTTAGATCTCAACGCCAACAATCTTTAGTATTCAAAATCAAATCATATCAGAGCAAATCTCATCTCATGTTTCATAGCAGAGCACAATCCCTCAAAAAACATTCTAAACCCCTAAAAAACCCAAAGCACGCAGTCTCTTGCATCATATATGTACATACATATATAATTTGTGCTTTATTGGGGGTTACATTTATGTGTAATAAAGCATATTGGAGATAAAGATGAAGAAGAGATCTAACAAATCCACTCAAAAAGTAAAAGATCATGAAGATCATGGCACTGCTATGACAACAAAAGGAAGTAATAAAGATAAGTTTCATTAATCTCTTATGTATCTCTAACTCTCTAAGTTCATCTTCATCATGACACTTATATGTAATGCCAATGATGCCATTACAAAAAGCAAAAACACAGCACATTGGAAATTTGGAATAGAATCATCCTACCATAAACTAAGACTCTTTAAAATATTGTAAAATTAATTAGGATTTCGATATGATCTCAAACCTATATTACAAAACATGGCCAAACAAGACAATCTCATCACTAAACTCATGGCGTCAATTTGAAATCCAAAACCAAAGCATGCCAAAACTCAAAAATAAATAGTGGAACTCAAAGTTAACTCCAAAACATCTAGATATATGCTTGAGACCGATGTCAAAGTCAACTCCAAAACAACATATCTTGGTACAGATGTGAGACACATTAGAATGCGTCTGGAAAAAAAAAGGTATCTAGATCGATAACTGAGGTTTCAACTTTGATTCAGTTATTTTCCCATTAACTTGTTACATTAACAAATTAGGATTCCCATTCAATTATTTTTGGAATTTCAGGAATGAGCATGTAACTATGTGAGTGAGACATTTTAGGAGATACGTGGTTTATTATTTATAGCATTGCATAAAACCCAAGAGACTCAGATTCCACTGATATTTGTGTCTTTGAGGAATAACAGATTTCTCTCTTTGTGCATTTTCAAGTAGGAAGTTTTATAATTGTTAAAATATGACCAAGTAAAATGGTTTCTTTCTTCACGCTTTTTCAATTAAAAGCATATCTTATTATAATAAAAACATTAGACTGAAAACATGACCAATAGTCATAGTGAATCATGAAATTTATTTTTATAAAAAAATAAAATTTATACACTGGATTTACATACCAAGCAGCACTCCTAGAGGACTTTACAACGCTGCTTTTGGAATTGTATGAATATCACAATACAAATGTATGAAGAACTCTTATTGGAGCCGTGATGATTTATTCCAGTCATAATCAATGAATGGTAGCATGATGAATATTTCTATACTCATTTGTGAAAAAAAAATACCAACGGTCTCGTAGGTCATATTCTGATCCTGCTGAATCTTGTCCATTAGCTTCAAGCATCTCTCGCAGCTCCCCAGTTGTTACATGCCTCTTAAGTTCATCTTTTATATCCCACAACGATTTGCTTTGCTGTTCCAGCTCACTTTCCGTTGCAGTGACACTTAAATTAGCAGTACTAGATTCAACAGCATCCTTACATGGAACCCCGTCAGATTTAGGAACTTTAGACTTCTTCTCATCATTTCCAACTTTTCTGCGTTTAGTACCTTTGGAAGTTGTTTGGTGTACATCATTACATGAATGAGCTGCACCTAAACAGAAAGGGGAATGAAAGATCAGAGGAAAAATATAACAAACACATCAAGAAATGGTGTTTTAATAATCAGAAAGAATCTCAAAATGGAAGTATAGTTTAATACCTCCTTTAGTGGTAGATATGTCCGTTTTAACTAGCAAAGACACAGTTACTTTGTCTTGAGGTGATAGGCTGTCCCAACCTGATATTTTCTCCATATTGGTGGATGGGGACATCCCTATAAAACAGTTGGCATGGTGCCACAAAAGACCCTTGGCACCTGGTCCCTCTGGCTTCGCTGAGACACGGACCTAATTAAAAGAGCAGCAAACAGTCAGAATAAAGTATAACTACAAGTAAATTGATACATAAAAACTGATAAAAAAAACAAACAAAACTGATCATGCTCACATGGTAGTTACCATTGTGACCAACCACCATAGAGTATGTAGATTTTATGGGATGAAAGAAACAGTTTAATACTGTTTACATATGTCAAAGAGCACCAGCATTTGAAGTGGCATTATATTTTGATGTGTGTGGCGTTAAAATCAGTTTCAGACAACTAGTTGTTTAGCCTCAGCTTATTATTCCACCATAAAATTTCTTTCTTCTTTTAGCTATTTCTTGTTCCAATTAATCTCATCCTCGTTTTATTTTCACTAAAACTCATCATGCTCACATGTGGAAAGATATCTGAACTGCACCAATGGGATCCTAGCAAAGGCCCGTCATTAGTACTTCAGCACAACCCGAAGTTTCTTATTTTTTTGAGACTTGGTGCAGCTTGTAGTCACAAGGGGAGACCTCAAGGACTTCACTAGCTCTGCAAAGTTCCCTGACTTTCCCTCTCCTTAGAATCCGTAAATTTACAACCATCTCAAATGAAGAGCTAGGAATGTTGTGCCAACAACTGAAACATTCACTTTATTCCCCCAAAATGATTCAATTTAGTACTTATAGTCATGGTAAAATCTTTCCATTCAGCATCCATGGAGGACAACAAAAAAAACCATTAACAGACTAAACAGAGAAAAGACGAGGATCTAAGTTGCTCATTCCAACTGATGTAACCTAGGTTAACTATATTTTGTCTTGGGATCAGGATAATCCGGATTCCTAATTTTAACTATGAAGAAAATATAGTCGTGTTATCATGAAATTCTGTGAAATATTGATTTTATATTTGATGACTTTTTAATTGGATATTTGAATGCAGAATTTAACTATGGATTCATTCTGGAAACAATTAGGAAGAGAATGGAAGAGATTAGCCAGTCAAAACTAGGATTGTACAGAGGTCAATAGATTTTTAAATTATAGATTATAGCTCACAGTAGTAACTAAAGAATTGCAGCAAAGAAGCAGGATAGAATATTAAAATTGTTTGCAACACTTCACTAAAGCAAGAAAATATTGTAAACACAGCAGCAAATAAACAATTTCGGCAGTCTAAGATGAGACTAAAGAGAATTACTAGAAAGGGAGTAAGAGAATGAGACAAGACAAAAAGTTACACAAGATATCCCCTCAATTAATCCTTAATTTCAATCATCAAGATTGTCATTTAAAATTGATAGCAACACTTCCTTTATAAGCTAAACGCTAAGTTACATAGTAGAGAGAGAGAGAGAGAGAGAGAACCATATGGTACTGTTCAAGCAGGTACCCTTCATGCATGAACACTAAGTGTGACATCTTTTCTTCTTGTCACCCATGGCCTCCTTTCTAAGTTAAGTGCTGATATGGTACTTGACTTGAGTTATATTAAATCTCAGCTTTAAAATACTTATGGTTTGATTTTACATAAAAAACAATTCACTAAGATTAAGACAAGGCTCATTTAAATCATTAATAGCACCAAATAAATCCCAAATTTGCTTCCATTCTGGGCCCTTTCCTTCAAAACTGATGATTCACGCAGCCAGATACACAGTCCATTTATATAAAATAGATACCAAAATACTTCAAGAGGGATATTTGGGATATCGGGTGCAAAGTGCAAACTCAACTCCATAGCGCATTCCCATCAGTCACTAGCAAAATTAAGACATAAGGTTGAAGGCATAATGCTAGTAACTATATAAATAAAATTTTGCTCAAGTGGGTTTTCTTTCACACCAGTTATTTTGTATTATCACGTGAACAATGTTCAACTACTGTCAATATTTGGTACCAAAGAGAACAATCAAGCCCTACAAGATCCGAACATTTATCAAGGGTAATATGTTTAAGCAGTCCAGGAAGCAACATGCAAATGTTATAAAAATATCTTGAACTGGAATATAACCAATTAAATTCAAGGCTCAACAATATCACCAACCGTTCCTTTCATAATCTTCTCGTTGCAGCGCCTACAAGTCGCACGAGAAGTTTGAGATACTTCAATGGTGCATTCATTGTCGGCTGTAACAGTTTTATTCAAGGACCCAGCCTCCACATACTTCTTTATATTTTGTTGATCATCCCAGCGAAGCAAGTCCACACCTTCAACATCATCTAGGCTGATGATCAAAAGTAGAAGTCATAGTCAATCCTCAAACAATAGGTAAGTCGTAAATTGGCACCCTAAGATGAATTTAGAACAAATTTAAGAGTTAAGAACCAGTCCAAGTTATTATGAGAATTTCTTTGAACAATTTTGTTATAACAGACTGCAGAAAACCGTACGATTTGATCTGGCCTCCTTTCTTGAAGATGCAACCAGCATGATTCCACATCTGATAGAAGGAGAACACAATAAAAACTTAGTTGGAAAACAAATAAAGCAAAAGAAACCAGATTAAAAGTAATTCCATAATAAAAGCAAAACATTTTATGACCAGGAAAGAAACATCTCATGTGTTAATGTTTAGCAATTGAGTTGGAGGACTGACAAGAAAACTTCACCTCTGTTAACGCAAGATCGTACCACCTTTGTTGGCATAATTTGTGTGCACAAAACACCGTTGGCATGGAAGGACCCATGTATACACCCTGAATTCATATGATTCCTTTTATGGGACTGAGTTCCGAACACATGTTTGTTCAAAACTTCAAATAACCTATGTGTTGTCCACCTCCCACCCCACCCCAACGGGATAATGTGACCTCTCCAACAATGAAAAGCTGGTGAAAGAGGCTACTTGCTAGACTGCCCATCATTTGATGTGTTGTGAATAGTGATCACCCGACAATGCACAAGGGCCCACCCTATCATGTGACACCACAATGCACAGCGGACCCACCCAAGAATGAACACACAGACTAATGGCCATCCCATTGGTATAGCTATGCAAGACTGAGCCTACATCGGCACAAGGCTTTCAGCCTGGACGTAATTTTGCATCTTGTCTCTTATTGGCCCAATTGAAACCACAGGTTTAAGCCCAGTAAGACTAAAGTTTAGGAGAAAAAAATTTCGCAGATTTTATTACTCCATTTCATTTCTCCATCGTTTCAAACCCCTCAAACCCTAGCCTTGTCGCACGAGACCTCCATCCCAACCCCCGACGATGGCTCCATCCCAATCCCAACGTCAACATCGTACTGCCTCTATCCCGACCTTCAATGTCGTTGTCGCAAGAGGCTTCCATCCCAAACCCTAAGGACATCGTCGCAACCATCCCAAACACCGGTGTTGCCTCCATCCCAACCCAAATACATCGTCGCACAACACCTACATCACGTCCCCGACGTCGCCGCATGCGCCTCCATCCCCGACCCCAACAACGATGCCGCACAACACCCTCTTAATTGGTCGAGCAACGTCTTCTTTGAGAAGCTATTCAACGGTCCTCCAAAAAGGGCAAAAAAATCATGGTTCCGTCTCTTTTGGATATAAATATTTGGAAGGACCCTACATCATCCATTAAGCGCAAAAAGATTATTGCCAAAATAAAAAAACATGATGAAAATCCTCCCGTCCAGGACTGTCGGTGACATTGAATTGTAAGTATGAGTCTGATGTGTCCAGTAGTGTCAATGATCAACAACCCGTTATGACATCTCAAGTGACACAATTTTAGTTGAAGATCAAAAGTCCAGATTATACCTACCCAAGGTATATCTCCTACTTGTGAATTTTGGGTAGTTAGAACTCTTAGGTTTTCTCCTCATAGGAAGGCCAATAGTTTACTGGCGTAAGCGTCTTATTAGCAACTCTTAATTTTGAATATTTTTCTATTCACACTTTCCAATATTGATTTCATGTGTGTATTCTCAAGTTTATTGGTTCACATTGTTTTTATTCTTTCTGGATTTGACATTTTTGCTCCGGATTTCTCGGTATAGGTAGAGTGTTTTGGAATGGGTTTAGGCAATACCCACCTGTTAGTTTTGCGGAACCAACTCTCTAGATGATAGAGATCATTAAAAGTTTATAATTTAATGATTTCAAATAAAAGATAACAGATATTTCTGAATTCTTAAAATAGAGAATCAATGATGATGTAATATCAATTATAAAAATTGCAGTCCTATAGATCAAGCAGATTTAAAACAATAAACGATGATCGTGAGAAGATAGAATTTCCTGAAGGATTAGGATAGATCTTGTATTAACTAGATTTATTGAATATTAAATCAAATCTCAAAAGGTTTATTCCCAAAATTCGAAGGCTCGTGTAGAATTAAGGAACTTATGTAAACCAGCAATTTTAATGACAATAATAGGTACTAGGTTTTTAATTCTTTAGGTTGGCCAAATAAAGATTTAAATAGTTTGTCTTTGATCACAGATGTCAAAAGAGAATGATGAAACCTAAATCGCCAGACAGAATATTCACGCTTGCAGAAGCTTCTGAAGCGATCACAAACTCAAACTCACACATCGGAAAGATTGTCGAAGGTCGACGGTGTGCAAACAAAGTCGTTGAGCCTTCACAGACGAACTGAAAGGGGCATTCAAGGTTGCGTGGGCCCGTGGGGGACCTCACATTGTCGGCGGGCTTGTGCAGTGCACATGCGGGTCAGGCTGAACCTGGGCTATCATTTGGACCTATAGACCTAGAAAAGGCTCAGCCAAATATATGAGGCAAGCACGAGATTCGACAAACAGTTATGACCAAACGGAAGGTTTTCTACTTAGGGTCTAGTTTCAAGTTTGCCTTGGGTCCAAAATGAAATGATTCAAACCAAAGCTAAGAGGCAAATAAAAAATTTGAAAATTAGGAAAACTAAAGAAGAAATAGAAAACAAATGCATAGTAGTTTCTAAAATATTAATTAAGTATATTTTGTGATAAAATTGAGGAAGTAACTACATATTTCCAGTTTTCACGTAGACAATTTTGATTAGATGATTAAGCAAAATATTTGCCACTAAGTCATGTCAAATGTCATAGCGAAATATATCATATCATGAATAATGTGATACACATAAATAGATAATACCACATGCTACTACGACAGAGAGCCAAAGATACAGTTGCTATTATAGTCTCCATGTTCGTGATATGTCATGACTGATGCGATACACATAACATCTTAAGGAAAAATATTAACCACCCGGTCATAGCAAATGTCATAACTAAATAATTCAAATCATAGATGATGTGATACACATGATATCACATCTACGATAGTTAAAGTTACGATTGTTATTATAGTCTCAATGCGCGTACCACCACATGAACGATGTGATAATCGCCCTCGGTGGGAAAATTTGGATTTGGTTGTAAATTTGTAATGTGTCAATTTCGTGTATCCGATGGCTAGTTAGGTTGAAAATTGTCAAAGAGAACATTGGAAAGTCATTGTATTATCTTAATTAAGAATTGTTTTGAAACTTAATTTTGATCTATGCCAAATCCGAACAAACCCGATTGTTTAGTTTGGTTCGTCAACCTCAAACAATGATGTAAAGGCTGACCTATTTGAAAGTTTCAAATCATATATGGGTTCACAGAAGTGTATCCAACCATACATTCGTAAGATTTCTAGACCCAACACACACCTTTCCTTAAATACACACACACACACACACACACACCCCAATTCAGTCCAAGGCCCGCCTAGGCACACCATGCTCCTCAAGGTGCAAGTCCGGCACCTCGCCCAGGCAACGCCTAGGTTCCGTGAGGTGCGAGGTGCTTAGGCACACCCCCGAGAAAAAAAAATTAGTTTTTTCCTCTTTAAAGCCCTTAGAGCCACTTCAAACATCCCAAGATTCTCAACTTGCTTTCTTGCCCAAAAGACCCTTTAGAACCCTATATTTTGTAAAATCTAAGTTCATCCCTAAACATATATTTGCTCAAATCTTCTCTAATCTGGGTTCATCCCAAACACAATCGGAGTGCTTTTGACAAGTTCAAAATATAAATTACTCTCGCCAATGCTAGATTCATTATTTTAAGTTCCTAAAATACAATTTCTAGTTTTGTAAACCTATTATTTTAAGTTCACAATCAAGATATTTCAGTTCTTTAGACTCTTTATCAATCTTTGATGGAAAATTTCAGTTGATGATATGCTTGCGATATTTGAAGATGTTTGTACTCGTTACCAGTTTTTATATCATGGTATTTATCATATTTTGCTTAGCTAACCAAGATAATGCACTAATTGAAATGTTTTGAGCCATATATATTTATCACCAATCATAATTCTTCAAAGTTTCTACATGGCTGTCTTATTTCTTTGTATGCTACTTTCCTCCTTTTCCCTTGTCCACCATCATTTCAGCCCATCATATTGTTGTTCAGTTGCCCATTTCCTTTTCTTTCTCAAATTGATGGGCCCATAAGCACCTCAACCGGACTCCATACCTAAAACACTTACAGCCAAATATATTAGCAACTTATCAGATAACCATATAAACAATATAAATGGTTGCCTCAAAGGTTGAAGCCTTGAATGATAAAAGTTCTCTGGAGTTTGCCATTAAATTTGGGAATGCAAATCACAATAGCCTAATAGGAACCTATTATGAGATGGGAATGCAAATCCCTCATAGTTAAGAAAGAAGAGACATTCTTATCAATTTTATATGGTGTTATGGATATGCTTACAAAGAGTGGTGGAGACAATATAATAGCCTCACTAATCTCAAACAAGGTCTCAGTAGGAAACAATCTAGTAAGAGTATTGTACCAAACCATCTAGTAACGATGTTACACCAACTCCATAGTCTCACTCTCTCACCCGCAGCTACTTCTCCACGCAGCCTTTGATTAATCATCTCTTATTTTGAGCTCTATCATAACCAACATTGTTCATTTGAAATTATAGTATCCAAAGTTTTCATCAATTTTGTGAATCCATGCCCTATATCTTTTAACATCAACCTATCGATTAAAAAAATTAACAATCAAAATATAACTTTAGCTCTAGTGCTTCATAAGATTCCTAAGAGCTGTATTTTGTGGAAAATTTTCACAAGATTACGATACATTGATCTAATGCTACAAAGGATTTTCTATCACATTTGATAGGTAATCACATTTAGGGATCCTTTCAAATACTTCTCCAACCTAAACAACTCACACCCAAAAACAAGATTTTGATTGGCACCAAGAATGCAAACATTACCATAAAAAAAAAAACATGTTTTGCATGCAGCCCTTTCCTCCCCCCTCAAAAACACCTTCATAGAGAATCAATGAACACAAAAATTTCTTTAGCATTTCACAATTGGAGAATGCAGAAGAGGGGAGCCTGCAAGACTCCGACTTGAGCTTACCCGCGACGAAAGGGAGGGGAATCATCAAACCCTAGAGTCGGAAATGGGATTGTTGGCAAGGAAAGAGAGATCAGTGATGGGGGTGGCTTACAGGCATGAATCCGTCGAAGTTGGTGGCGGCGACCATCTTGCCGAGGCGGAGCCGGTCCTTGGCGATGGTGGTCTTGCACGACTTGCACGACGACCTCCCTGACTTCGCGTACTCCGCCTTCCACAGCTTCGGGGGGTTCGCCGTCGCCATCGATGGCAATGGAACGGAATGTGGGTATGGATTCCCACAGGCTCTCACGGAAGAGAGAGAGAGAGAGAGAGAGAGACTGTCCTTTGGGAGTTTATAGTCGGGTTTTCTTGAGGGTGGACTATATACATCACAGTGTTTTCAGAACTTTTCTATTTGCACAATGCAAAGTTAACTTTTTCAGTTCTTTCATTCCCCGTTATTGTTCGAAAGTCTCTTGTTCACTTTCATATGTTGATTATCTTATGTGGCGATTGTTCTGAGAGCGGGTGAAAGATACATGGCTTAGGCTTCCAACAAAATGGTGAGCTCGAGTATTAATCTCCGATAGTGAAATTCTAAATCCTTGATTGTCAGTATTGTTCTTGTTTGTTCTTGTGTTTGTATCTTCTTTCTTGGTTGTGTGATCTCTGGAAAGTCCAACCTTAAACCTCGCAGTACGCTTTCAAAAAGATTCAACGTATCAGATCTAGATCGTTTGTGTTACCACATGCGATGTCTCACCTTTGTTTGGCTTTATTTGTGAGTTCAAACCAATCTATGAGAAATTACATGTAAGTCCTTTATTGTTGAGTCAGTAGTTCAAATTCATTAGATGACTCAGTAGTCCGTCACGCGGCCTTAGATGCTCACCTGAGATAGTCATGCGATGAGTGGATTTACAGGGATAGATAGACTTTATTGATTGCATCGTTTTATGTGCATCTGCATCATTATGTCTATTCATACTTTTTGAGACTTCGACACGTTGTTTATATGATTTTCCTTCTAAAGTAATCGTGCTTTAAAAAATATATCTTTACATTCTTGAAGATCTATTTTGGTTTCGTCATAGTACAAGTCGAGAGGTTCAATTAGAGTTTTTCTACATCTTTACATTTTCGAAAATCGGTTTTGGTTTTGTCGTAGTCTAAGTCAAGAGGATCCAACACTTATATTTTTTCTAAGTGTTGGAAGTTTATACTAGGCGTTTGAACAACTGTTCGGACCCATAGTATTCTAGATCCGAATAACAATTCGGACTCCTAGACAAAATGGTTGGACTGAATCATAGTGGTCCATACCACTTAGGACAAACAGTGTTGAGGCATCTGTACAACTGTTCGGATGCTTAGCCCTAATTTGGGGATATTCTGGGTCTGCAATCCGAACAACCGTTCAAACTGTAATCAAGTCAGTCCAAATAGTTGTTCGGACAGCTAGTGCCCAGAAAATGCATGTTCAAGTCAACCTTATAATTTTACTTTTAGATCTTGATCCAATGGATGTTTCGCCCTGGGATTGGTCTACGTTATATATACCTCATTCCTCACTTTGTTTGTGTGGAAAAACAGAGGAGAATGATTTTGCTTGAATTTTTGGTGGAGAACCATTAGAAGAATCTTCTTCCCTTCCTCCTCACTGTAAGGCCTACCACTAAGGTAAGATCCCTATTGTCTTGTAGGTTATTTTTTAACATGTATGCTTTGATTTAGTTTATCGAAGTTTTGTTTTTTCTTTGTCGGAATGTATATTGGATCCCTTTGTTAAGGTTGTCTAAGGGTTTTTAGTTCCCTCTCCAGTTTACCCTTATAAATCCAATGTGGTGAGTTCTTTCATGTGAATCGAAAGAGGGTTGGGTCTCGCTTGAGTGAACTTTGCGATAAGAATCATATTTCCCCTTAGTATGGCATTGGGGTTTACCAGCATATATATATCATTTGGGATCGGATGGGTTACTCCATCGAAGTAGTATTTTAACGAGTACCACCACCCACAGTGAAGTACGGTTCACCTTTTTGACACATTCGAGCCTTGTGAGGGCAAGCATTGGTGTCTTCGCGTGAACGGATCACGGGAATCCGAGTGGCGACTCGGGTGAGGACGATATATGCCTGATACCATGGTCGGATTGAGAGTGGACAACGGAAGGCCGATCGACTTGATTATCAATCCTTTTAATAAGATCATGGTCGTGTTGTCGTCTTTGATGATTATAAAATTGATCATGCAATAATAATAATGCACATGTATTAAAACCTATGAATTATCAAGAATTTACCTCATATGATTTATAAACACCTATGGAGAAAAATGAAGCTGGAATAAGACAATGGAGACAAAGATCGGGGATGAAACATTGTCATTCTTCTTTTTTTTTTTGCCAAAAGTGGTTGGACCATTGAAAGTCCTCCTTCTTCTTGTCATTCTTCATGCTTGTGTTGGGATTGGTGTGTCAATTCCAATAATGCCTGACACATGAATTAGTAATATATTATTAAAACTCATAAATCACTGTACATAAGATGTATAAATCCACTAGTCCACTTTAGTATGCCTAAGGTAACTTTGAAATGTGAATGAGATTCACATAGAAGATATTTGAGTTGCCATACACCCTTAAGTAGGTTTAAAGTTGGTTGCTAGACTAGACATCTAGCATGTAAGATTGTAACTTATTATATTTGAAATGTATCAACACTAAATAACTAGCATATAAGATTGGACATCTAGCATGTGAGACTGTAACATCATGACCTTCTTGTTTGAGATATGTAGTCTATGTCAACTACTGGTATGAGATATAAAGTCATGTAGTGTTGATGCATTTCGAATATAATGAACATAATCAAAAGAGAACCAATTTTAATAATTTATCAACCATTATCATAGAACCTCTACTGCTAGTTGACTAGAACCAAAATCCTAGAATGTGTTATAAACCTTAGGTTTGGTGTTATCCACTTTAACCTACCAATCAGTTAGATCTGATACACACCAACATTGTTTAGATTAGATAGTTTTGCATTAGACTTCAGAGGACGCAAGCAGTCCGTAGGAATTTTATATTCCCCAAGAGGAACTAGGTATACTTCTCATGAAGTGCTGATTACCAGGGTTGGCCAACAGTAATCAAAGTAAGATGGTGATCACGAAGCAACGAAAAGTCAGGACTCAAGTGGATGTACAAAACTATGAGGGATATTTAGTATTGATCCTATCTATTCTCACGGACATCATATTGGAAGGGTTTAAGAGCAACATAGTGGGGTAAGAGTACTCGCATGAAATATTAATAACCTCAGAGTGCAACGATGTCTCAGTAGTGGTTGTAGGCACAGTTAATTGGAATGATCTAGTCGTATAATGACTATGACCATGGTACCAGTTGGAGCCAAAGTTATTAGGGTCTCAAAAATTTCAACTTGTAGCCACTTCTAACAGTCAAGCGAACCAAATGGAATGCCATTAGAGTTTACTAGTAGTGGATAACACTGTGATAACTAGGACACCAAAGACACATGTATTAGGAGTTAGTACAACTTATGTTTTATAATTGGATTATGATTAATAAGCGGTTCATTCTCTAGATTCTCTTTTGGAGGAATTATAATTGGACAAGGACTCCTCAGGTGGGACCCACTCGGTGAGCCCCTGGCCCTTAGAAAGAGAATACGAACCCATGAATGTGTATGAAAATCATTATGTGAGATTTCTAGTTGGAATATCTATATAATAAGGGACAACGGTTGTGGGGGGGACAAATGAACTGAGACAAAGGAGCGGCTGAGATTTATCTAGAGGAGGGGGATAAACTTGGAGACTCGATCATAGTCGTCCGTTTCCTAGCCTTGACCAACGATCCCACTCACCTTTTTTTAAAAATCCCACTCGGTATCTTAAATGCCCTTTTAAATCTCTTTTCAAATTTGAGTTTATAGGTCAGCAAGCAGATATATATCTGACCACGTGTCCTACTGCACAGCCGTCCGTTTTCACCCAGCTCAATCGATGAATCGCAATCAGTCCGAGCCAAAAGGGTATGGATGGTTTGATTGAATGCCACATCAAAAATAGAAAAGCTGTTAGGGAAAAGAAAATTTTTTTGGTCCTGTTACCACGCCTCGAGCCCCGCTCCTCCATTTCTCTTCTCTTAAACCCCATTCAGAGCAGCTACCCCCGTCTCTCTCTCTCTCATCCGGCGGCCTCCGATCTCACTTCCTCCCTCTGCCTCCTCGCTTTGGTGCCGCCCTTAGAGCCTTCGGTCGCCCCCAAGCTTCCTCCTCCTTGCTGCCGCCTGAGAAGAAAAGGCGAGGCGTGCACCGTCGATGACCTCCAAGTGCAGGTGGGCGTCCATCTCCACCACCACCGTCTATCTTCTTTCCCACCAAATCCGAACCTCCACCCCCGACGACGCCACATCAGAGACCCCACCATGCTTGGAGTTGGTTGTGGTGGTGTTGATGTGGTGGTGGTGTATGGCGGTGGTGATCTCCAAGCCCGGGCAAGTAAACCCCTCTCTCTCTCTCTCTCTCTCTCTCTCTCTCTCTCTCTCTCTTATTGTTTGTTTTTTTTGTTCTTGAAACAGAGCATTTGTGGTGGTGTTGATGTGGTGGTGGTGTGTGGCGGTGGTGATCTCCAAGCCCGGGCAAGTAACCCCCCCCCTCTCTCTCTCTCTCTCTTATTGTTTGTTTTTTTTGTTCTTGAAACAGGGCAGTTGTGTGGATGGTGCGGTGGTGGAGGTGGTGATATGGTGGTGGCCGGTGGTGTGGTGGTGGTGGTGATGTGGTGGGGGTGTTGATGTGGTCGTGGATCCCGTGGATGGTGCGGTGGTGGTGGGATGGTGGTGTTGATGTGGTTGGGGTGGTGCCGTGGTGGTGGATCCCGTGGACGGTGCGGTGGTGGTGGGATGGTGGTGTTGATGTGGTGATGGTGACCGGGGTTGCAGATGGTGGTGGTGCTGTTGATGTGGTGGTGGTGACCTCCACCGCCGACGACGCCACATCAGAGACCCCGCCATGCTTGGAGTTGGTTGTGGTGGTGGTGTGTGGCGGTGGTGACCTCCAGGCTCGGGCAAGTAACCCCCCCCCCCCCTCTCTCTCTCTCTCTCTCTCTCTCTCTCTCTCTCTCTTATTGTTTGTTTTTTTTTGTTCTTGAAACAGAGCATTTGTGGTGTGGATGGTGCGGTGGTGGGGGTGGTGATATGGTGGTGGTGCCTCTCTCTCTCTCTCTCTCTCTCTCTCTTATTGTTTGTTTTTTTTTTGTTCTTGAAACATGGCAGTTGTGGTGTGGATGGTGCGGTGGTGGAGGTGGTGATATGGTGGTGGCCGGTGGTGTGGTGGTGGTGGTGATGTGGTGGGGGTGTTGATGTGGTGGTGGATCCCGTGGATGGTATGGTGGTGGTGGGATGGTGCTGTTGATGTGGTCGGGGTGGTGCCGTGGTGGTGGATCCCGTGGATGGTGCGGTGGTGGTGGGATGGTGGTGTTGATGTGGTGATGGTGGCCGGGGTTGCAGATGGTGGTGGTGCTGTTGATGTGGTGGTGGTGACCTCCAAGCTAGAGCGGCAAGTAAGCCCTCTCTCTCTCTCTCATTGTTTGTTTTGTTCTTGAAACAGGGCAGTGGTGGTGTGTATGGTGCGGTGGTGGTGGTGGTGGGGTCGCGGTGGTTCCCGGTGGTGGTGGTGGTGGTGGTGGATCCTGTGGATGGTGCGGCGGTGGTGGGGTGGTAGTGTTGATGTGGTGATGGTGGCCGGGATGGTGGTGTTGACGAGAACCGGACACCAGTCTCAATAAGAATGCCCCCCCTCTCTCTCTCTCTCATTCTTTCTTTTGTTTTTTTTTTGTTTTTATTGCAAATTTTTTGAATAATGGAGAATTAATGGGCCAAATCTCTTTCGATCATGTTGTGGTGGTTCTTGAATGTTATTCACGATCAGGTTCCTGTCATCTGGCCAGATGGATCGCATTCTGCCTCAAGCTTCACCACCAGACCTTGAACCATAGTCGGACTAAAGTATTACCGATTTGTACATAGTTTTTTTTTCTTTTTAATGGAAAGAGTATTAAAAAAAAATGACTGCATTATTTTGTAGAGTATTTTTTTCTTATGAAAGGATAAAATCTATAAATCTTTTTAATAGACAGTCCATAAATTGAAATTGTTTTTTTCTTTCATTAAATTCAAACTAGCCAATTTGATCCTCTGTTTTTCAAGTAACTTGATCCTTTATTTTTTAAGAAAGAGGTTTCTCACATGTATTTTTTTTATTTGTTTTCTCTTTTCTTTTCTTTTTTTAAAAGGGTCGGGAAAGAGAGAAATGACCACAAACACTGAGATGGACATTACTGTTTGCTCTCTTGTTGAGATCACCCCCACCTCATCTCTTCAGGTAACACACCCTCGCTTGCTCTCTATTGTTATTCATCTCTATTTCTTAAAAAAAAATATAAAAAATAATATATTTATAAAAAGCGGAACAAAACTTCTTAAATTATTGAAAAAGGTATTACCAGTCTACTGTATAAAAAAAATTTACCTAAATTACACTTTGCCCCCTTGAAGTTTAGCTCAAAAACACTTACCCCTGTAGTTTATTTTGTTCCAAATTGCACCCTAAAGTTTGAAATGTTAGCACAATACACCCTTTTGTCAACTACCTAATTTCCTCATTTGGTAATTTTTATCTGATAAAAATTGAATTGAGGGGGGCAAAAAGTAGTTTATAAAGTACAAGGGGGTTAAGTGTTTTTGAGCTAAACTTCAAGAGGGCTATTTTTTTAAAGGGTACTTAACCTCCCTGTATTTTATTTTAGGGGGGCAATTACACCCTAAAGTTTGAAATGTTAGCTCAATACCCCCTTTTGTCAACTACTTAATTTTCTCATTTGGTAATTTTTATCTGATAAAAATTGAATTGAAGGGGGTAAAATGTAGTTTATAAACTACAGCGGGCATAAGTGTTTTTTAGCCAATCTTTCAGGGGGGCAAAGTATAATTTACTCTTTTTGAACCAATCAAATTTTCTGACTGTACAACCATTGGATTTTTTTTTTTAAAGAGGGTTACCCGCCTATACAACAGGCAGGGTAATTTTTTTTTTTTTTAAATAAGCTACTAGCCTGTACAATAGGCGGGGTTAAAAAAAAAACTAAAGGATCGCCTATACAATAGGCGGGTAAGGTCTTTTTCAACAATTTAAGAAGTTTTGTATCGTTTTTTATAAATATATTATTTATTTATGATTTTTTTAAGAAATTGCTGATTAATCTAAATTGCTAATATATTTAGTTTGCATAGCAGTCGGGCTAAGTGTGGTCGGCAATCGTCAGGATTCTATTGCCACTCTCGAATTATTGGACCCCCTAATAATATATTTACCTCTTTCGAAACGTCCCGTTGCCACCCTCAAAATATTATGAACCTCCCCTCTTAAAATAATATCGTTCATGAATTATTATTGTCGCCATCAAAATATTGCCCTCTCTTGAAATAATATCGTTGCTACCATGCCAATTCGTCTATGTGGCGA
Organism: Chamaelirium japonicum; assembly: GCA_947650365.1. NCBI lineage: Eukaryota > Viridiplantae > Streptophyta > Magnoliopsida > Liliales > Melanthiaceae > Chamaelirium > Chamaelirium japonicum. Next base: position 13,372,067 of record OX393549.1, read on the forward strand.
TCAAAATATGATGAACAACAAATGAGTACTAAATGTCTTTAATAAATAGTTGGTTCTTTGATTTTTTTTTTTGCTTTTATGCATGTATTGTAGTGTGAGATTGCTTTTATGCATGTATTGTACTGTTATAGCACAAAAATGTGTACATTTCATTGTAAATGTCACACTTTGAGCTTATTCTAGGTGTTTAAAGATTGCTTTAAAGATTTTAAATTCAAGTGGATTACAAAAGCAGTTGTTAACTAGCTCAAAATGCCTCAAATTCATATATATCTTACGAATGTTCCGCATTCTTGATAACTAAATTGCTCCTTCAATTAATTCTGCAGCCATTGCAACAATTACCATTGCGGAGACTCTAAAAAACAATGGGCTTGCTATATATCGAGACGAGTAAGATTCTCTTTATGTATCCTTCTCGAGTTAAATGTTGGATTCTCATTTGAATACAACATCATTCTCAATGAATTACAAGTTGTGATTAATGAGATGTTATCATTTTTCTTAGGTTTATAAAGCAATTGGGTTAAAATTAACCAATGAATCTGCTGATATAATTAGAATATTTTATTTTGCTTGCAGAACTTAAAACTAACCCACATTCGGCGTGGGCACTGAAATTCGACGAGGAGAGGGGTTCAGATTTGCAATTGCAGATTTGCAGAATTGGAGAAGTGGGATTTTTTTTTACAGTTCCTGAGGAAGCGGAGAGGAGGGCGGAGAGGAGGGGGAATTCCGGGGGTTGTGGTGGGCAATTTCTTTTCATTTTTTGATGCTCTCCCTATACTTCATTGTTTCTTTTTTTAACCATCTCTCTCTCTCTCTCTCTCTCTCTCTCTCTCTCTCTCTCTCTATTCCAGGCGGTCGAGGCCGGGGTTGTTGGGGCTGCCGGACAAAACACTGCCTCTACAGGAGTAGGTATTCATTTCTTTTTTATCCTCTCTCTCTAGATTATTGCTACTCTTCCAATTTTTTCTTTGTATTTTTTCCATCTCCTTTCCTTTTTTTCCCCATCCCTTTCTCTTTTTCAGGCGGTCGAGGTCGAGGTTGCCAACAGAATGGTAACTGGGGTATTGCCTCTGGCGAGGCTGGAACATGTCATCATTTTCTTTTCCCTATCTCAACTTATTTTTTCTTTTGCCCTGTTTAATGATTATCGACTCTCCTTTTGTTTCCTTTTTATTTTTTCAGGGGGTCGAGGTTGTTCGTGGAGTGGCAACTGGGGTACCGCCGATAGCGTTACATTCATCTTTCTTTCCCCTTCATTGATTTTTAATTTTGGGGGTTGTTTAGCAGCAGTCAGTAAGAGTAGGGTGAGGGTGAGGTTGAGGGGGTGAGAGAGAGAGAGAGAGAGAGAGAGAGAGAGAGATGCTACTGAGAATTAATGGAGTGTAGTTGATTTCCACTCCAACAGTCTCTCACTCCAACAACCAAATAATGTAGAGGAATTTTGCTTACCAGTGGAATCCTCGCTCAAACGATCGAGCAAAAGTCCCACAAAAATTATTTGCCGGGTTTTTTAATTTGCTTTCCAAAAATTTGTAGATAGGGTCAGGGCATTAAAGAGAGGAAAAATATGGATATTTTTTTATTGTATAAAGAGAAAAACATAAAAGGTGCTTGATTAGAAATGGGCATATAAAATGTTGTAGTTGCACCCATTTGTTTAATTCTTCTAAAATTGTCATCTCAATTTTTCTGATGTTTGTTTCAATTGTTTTATCTTTCTATATATAGTTTTAGCACGAGCTCTTCTTTCTGCTTATCAGCATGGAGATTTGTTGTCATTTTGAATTTGCCACCATCTGCTTGCAGGGATGTTTTGGGGTCTCTTTATCATTTCAGTTTCCTGTTCTTATAATTGAGGGGGTGGTAGGGGGGGTATCGGCCAGCGCTTGGTTTTTATGACGGCATAATACAATCATGTTTAGTATAGAAGAACACCACCTATTGGGTTTTTATGAAATGATATGGAAATATTTCTTTTTTATGCGGTGGCGGACAATTACGATGGTAGGATGCGTTGAGCAGCAATAAGAAGCAGCTATCGACGTAAGCGATAGTGCGAGCGGTGGCAAATGACGGTGGCGGGTGGTAGCGGTGGGGTAGCGACCGGTAGTGGCGATGTGGGTTTTTTGGCCGAATAGTGGAGGTGGGCAACAGTGGCATACATTTTTTTTTTGTGATCGATAGCGACCAAGGATGGTGCATCAATAGCGGTGGCGTCGAGCATCGACGACAGGTGGATGGCAACGCCAATGAGGAACAACGAGTGGAGGTAACGACGGACAATGGTTGCAAGTGTGCAACCTTTGATGTGTGGCAGCGACGGGTAAACTACGTAGCAATAAGATGTTTTGCTACCTCCGACACCTATAATAGGTGCTCATGCGATGGAAATTGGGGGGGAGTAAGTGAGAAAAAATATTGTCACCTCTCAAAATATGACCTCCCTCGAAATATCATCGATGCCCTTGAAAGTTTTTATAATGCCCTCGAACTTCTTTGCGTGCCCCGGGAATGGAGTTTTCACTATATATATATATATATATATATATATATATATATATATATACACACACACACAACACACACACACACACACACACACACACACACACACACACACACACACACACACACACACACACACACACACACACACACCTTATGACGACCACATCCACGTAGCAATTTATGCACACGGTGCGGTGCAGCGCCATGAATGATGGTGCCGTCCTCTAACCATAATCCTCCGTGGAAAATAGTAATATTAGGGGTGAAACTTGGGTTGGGTAAAACCGAGAACCGACCCAACACGATCTAAAATGGGTCGGGTTGGTTCCGGTATTGTTAACTTAATGGGTTGATTCGGTTCTAAGTTTGTAGACCTGATTAATATGAGTCGGTTTCAGGTTGGGACTCTGGTAGACTTGGATTGGGTCGACTTCATGTTGAACCCTCACAGTCATTCGTTGTATGTTGGTCGGGACTAAAAATAGTCGGCAACTGTCGAATGCCACCACAGCATGGGTGATGCCTTGGGTTAGGTCGTTTTAGGGTTGTCCCCTCCGCCAAAGGAGAGAGAAGAGAGAGAGAGAGGAGAGAGAGAGAGAGAGAGAGAGAGAGAGAGAGAGAGCAACCTGGAGGGAGGGGGTTCCGAGTTAAAACCTCACCATAATTGTTAGTTTGCATGGCGATCGGGCTAAATGGGGTTGGCAGTCGTCAGGGTTCCTGTTGCCACCCTCGATTTATTGAACCCCCTAATAATATAGTTACCGCTTGAAACGTTCCGTTGCCACTCTCGAAATATTATGAAACCCCCCCTCTCTCTCAAATTAATATCATTGCCTATAAATTATTATTGTCGCCCTCAAAATATTATCGCCACCCTCTAAATTTATCACCACTCTCAAAGTATTTTCGTCGCTCTCGAAATCTTTTTCGTGTCCTTGGGCAAGTGGTTTTTACCTAGTGAGTTCACTAAATTATGATTGAGTTGACTAAGTTGACACTTTTACTTTTAAGTTTTTCCCGGATAAGTTATATATAACTATCCATTCTTATGATTTAAGAGCGACCATTGTTGTCCATTTTAATAGCTAAGATGACTTTCCTAAAAAGTAGGAGAGTCATAGGTGTCCTAATAGGAGCAGGACTTCAAGTCTCTCTCTGGTCAAAATCCTCTTAAACTAAAAAGATGATCTTTCGGTAGACGATATTTCTATTACCATGCTTCCATTGTAATACTGAATTGCTAAGTTTTATAAAGTGCTTTTAAAATGATCAACCCTTATCCAGTGCCACCTATAGATGTATTCAACATAGTAAGGAGAAAAAAAAACGAAGATTTATAATGATAATAATCTCCTTCTCCTTAAATTCAACAAAACTCCCCTCCTTTCATCTCAGGTTTTGGTTCTCTCTCCTTCATATCAAAAATTCGGGGCATGACAGATTGTCAGTTTATATAGAATCTTTGTTTACGTAGCTGATTATGAGAGTAGTTCAAGTGTACCCCTCTGACTACATCATGGAGGGTTCATCTATGTTCAGTCGGTTGAGTGCTGTCAGTGGGGCCATACGCTCATCAAGCTCATGATAGACAGGAAGCCATGGAGTCTGTTGGGAGCAGCTCAGACCCTCAACAAAACACATGGAGTTCACTATGACAGCAATAACCAGGCTCACACTCTCTCCCCTCCTCTCCTCCAAAACCAAACCCCTCCCAAACCCCCTCCCTCTCCTTCCCGCCAAAACCCCCACCCCTCTAGAGCAAACCAAGCAGCTCCACGCCCGCGTGATCCGAACCCACTACCAGCTCACCCATCCCCGGCCCTCAGCCCAGCTCAACGCCCTCGTCACCTCCTACACCATCCACGGCGCGCCTGCCGCCGCCCTCGGGCTCTACGCCTGGGCCCGCCGCGCCGGACCCGAATCCGGCCTCGACACCTTCACCGTGCCGTCCGTCCTCAAGGCCTGCGCGCGGCTCTCGGCCCTCCGGCAGGGGATGGAGGTCCACGGCTTCGTGCTCAAGTCCGGCTTGGACTGGGACGTATTCGTCCCACAACTCCCTCGTCCAGATGTACTCCGAATGCGGCAACGTGGAGTCCGCAGTCAGGGGTGTTCGACGGAATGCCAGACAGGGGACGTGGTCTCATGGAGCACCATGATCCGGGGCTACAGCAGGCACAGGTGCTTTGTCGAAGCCTTGGGCCTCATCAGGGAGATGCTGCTGATGCAAGTGAAACCCAGCGAAGTGGCAATGATCAACATGCTCAATCTCTTTGCAGATATGGGATGTTTAACAACGGGGCGAGCGATGCATGCTTATCTGATAAAGAATAGTGGCATTGAATCGCCTGGGCTCAATGCTGCTACCGGCTCTGGTCGACATGTATACGCCAAGTGTGGAAGCGCAGAGCTTGCGAAAGAGGGTCTTCGATCGGATTACTGAAAAGAGCATAGCGTCATGGACTGCGATGATCGCCTGTCACTTCAGGTCCAGAGACCTGGAAGCCGGAAATGGAGCTCTTTGCAAAGATGCAGTGGGCAAACGTGCTGCCGAATGAGATCACGATGCTAAGCCTTGTCTTGGAGTGTGGGATGATGGGGGCATTGGGTTTCGGCAAGTGGCTCCATGCTTACATTCTTCGAATAGCTCTGGAATGTCAGTCATTCTGGCAACGGACACTGGTTGACATGTACTGCAAGTGTGGGGGGTTCGCTA